>VYZU01068039.1:49501-102531 GCA_013401355.1 Ceyx cyanopectus | reverse complement strand
TTTTTACTATGTTATTAGTTTTAATTTATTTTTTACTATGTTATTAGTTTTAATTTATTTTTTACTATGTTATTAGTTTTAATTTTTAGGGCATGCATAAGGTGCTAGATAAATGGGGTGTAAATTATGCAGAGTAGCACCAATTGCTCTGCACGTCCTGGGCTTCCTATGATGTGAACTGAAAGCAGATCTTTACAGGACAGTGTGATTTCTTTATACTTGACATTTTAATTTTTTTAATCTAGAACTGGGCCTGTTTCCTTTGTCAGTTTCTGTTGTTCCTGGCTCCTTCCCACATACTGACTTTTACGTGGCTGGTTCAGTTTTTCTCCCTTGCATTCTGTTTTTCACAGCCTGGGTGCTCATTTTAAATCCCAAAGCTGTCAGATTAATTTAAAGACACAAATAATTTGAAACGAAGGAAAGTAAACTTCACAACTCTTATTTATTGATTTTTAATGTGATCTGGTTTCCTTTCCCTGTTTCTTAGCATCAGTGGGGCTGGAAAGCTTTATATTCTTAGTCTAGAGTTTTCTGATTTGGGTTTTAATAGGAATAAATAAAAAAAAATATCTAGAGCTGGAATTCAGTTTGCTGCTTCTGTCAGAAGTCAGGTGTGTTACAGATTTAAAATAAAATAAATTTAAAATAGATTTACCTGTAAAACTATACCATGGCAAGTGGATTAAAGTCATCAAGATACTACAGTATATTTTTTAATAATAAAATTAGAACTCGGGGACAGGATAAAATAGATCCTTTGTGATCATTTCTTGCAGCTGGGTGTCCACTGGTATGTGCTGTGTTTCTAGTGATATTTGTTACTAATGTCTGTTGTGCAAAGCTAAATCCAGTGTTTAACTGTTGGGAGAGGAGGTTGACACATTGTTTTATTCTTGGAATAGTTTAACTGTTGCTGGTGTTCATCCTTGCTTTGAAATGGGAGAAATAATTAGTCCCAAAATCTTACTATTTGTAGTTCCCTTCCCCAGCTAAAGGAGCTGATTTTTAAAATTATTATTTTTTTTTATTATTTTTTTTTCCCTTTGGTGTTGGAATTTTTTTCTTTGGGTTTTATTATTTTTGTTTGTTTGGAGTTTGTTGGTTTTTATTTTTTCCTTGGTTTGTGTTTTCTGTGTGTGATTTATTTTTAAGATAAACAGTTTCACCTTAATTTTCTCCATTAAATCAAGCTTGTGGAAAAGTAATCTGCTGGGTTTTTTTTGTGTGGGTCCCACCCCCCCTTTAAGTTAATTTTACTTCATATTCACACCCTAAATTCTGTTGCCTGTGGAGACTTGCCTTCAGTGTTCCACAAGTTCTCTTTCTGCCAGGTTTATCCAGGATATCAGAGCTGCATTTGAAGATGCAGAGATGATTTGGAATATGTGGAGTCACCCTCTGGGATCTCAGTGAGATGTAGGGAGAAATTTGGACAATCAAAGGTGAAGTTCAACCTTTATTCAGCAAATTTTACTTCCTCCTGACAAAGGCTTGGTCTGGTGTAAGACATGGTTTGAATGGTGAACTGTAAAAAAAAACAAGATTAAAATTAGTCTGGAAACTTTTTGTTGCTGTTGTGGCATTTGGAGGTTTAAAATGTTTAATTTCTTTTTGATGCAGAGAGTCTCCCAGGTGCCAGTGTAGCTGAGAGTGATGATACAAGCAGCTGTCCATGGGAAAAGTTGCTTTACCTGCTGCAGGGTGTTTGCTGGTGTTGCCAAAATGAAGTGAGCAACCAGTTGATTTTTGTGCCAGTTTTGGTTTGATCTTTAGTATAAAATACTTGCCTATTCTCTTTCCCCCTTCCCCACTCAAGTGGAGTAGTTATTTTTTATTTTTTTTTATTTCAAAACATTTTTCTGGAACTGTCAAATGTTGAAATATTTTGGGAAAAAGCAATAATGTAGAGAATTTAGATTTTTTTTCTTTGAAATAGTTACTCTTTGTATTTGAAATATATTTATTTATATTGAAATCTTTTGTTACTAACAGACAGAACTTTTTATTTTTCTGTCCTGAAGAGAATGAAACTGAGAAGTACCCAGAGCATTGTTTCTTGATGAGTACATGTTTTAAAATAGGGTCATGCAAATAAATAAAAGAAATCAAAAGTCAGTGTACTGTTAGGAAAAAAAAAAAGTCATCAAACTTAATCCCTTCTTTGTGGCTGGTAGAAAATCTGCAGTAAGATTATTTACTAGATCAGTTCTGTTGGATTTTACTCAGGTACTTTGTGTTTAATCAACTTACAGTTTAGTGCTAAAAACCTCTTAAAAGTTTGGGGGGTTGTGNGCTGAGAGTGATGATACAAGCAGCTGTCCATGGGAAAAGTTGCTTTACCTGCTGCAGGGTGTTTGCTGGTGTTGCCAAAATGAAGTGAGCAACCAGTTGATTTTTGTGCCAGTTTTGGTTTGATCTTTAGTATAAAATACTTGCCTATTCTCTTTCCCCCTTCCCCACTCAAGCGGAGTAGTTATTTTTTATTTTTTTTTATTTCAAAACATTTTTCTGGAACTGTCAAATGTTGAAATATTTTGGGAAAAAGCAATAATGTAGGGAATTTAGATTTTTTTTCTTTGAAATAGTTACTCTTTGTATTTGAAATATATTTATTTATATTGAAATCTTTTGTTACTAACAGACAGAACTTTTTATTTTTCTGTCCTGAAGAGAATGAAACTGAGAAGTACCCAGAGCATTGTTTCTTGATGAGTACATGTTTTAAAATAGGGTCATGCAAATAAATAAAAGAAATCAAAAGTCAGTGTACTGTTAGGAAAAAAAAAAAGTCATCAAACTTAATCCCTTCTTTGTGGCTGGTAGAAAATCTGCAGTAAGATTATTTACTAGATCAGTTCTGTTGGATTTTACTCAGGTACTTTGTGTTTAATCAACTTACAGTTTAGTGCTAAAAACCTCTTAAAAGTTTGGGGGGTTGTGTTGAGACCAGGTGAGTTCTTGCTTTTTTTTTTTGCTTTTTTTTCCCATGATTTTTGGAGCAGACATTAACATTTGTTTGGGTACTAAGAAGCCCAGGCAATTTTGGGTGTATTTTCTGAGGCACTCTGCAAGGGCTGAGCTGGTCACCAACTTGGAGCAGCAGAGATTTGAACAAGCAGGCAGGGTAAGAGGTGTTGAGCTCCTGCTAGCTGCTTTGCTTTGAAAAAACCCAGGAACATCCTTCTGTGACACCACCAAGAAGATAAATTAAGATTCCTTGTGTATTTCCAGAAAGAAACAGGGAGTGATGGAGCTTTTCCTTCAACATCCAAGAGCTGCTTCATTCCCCATTTCCCCTTCCTTCCCTCTTGGTCCTTGCAAAGAGCTGGAGTCTCTAGTGTCAGCTCATGATGGTAGGAGCTCCTGTTTCTGTGTTCAGCCCACACAGGGTTAATTGTCAATGGGAGTGAACTGGTAGGGGATGTGGGAAGCAAATTATTATTATTTTTTTAATTTAAAGAGAGAAATCAGATGGGATTGTGACTGAAGAAAAGGAGAGCTGAGGTGGCTTGTGCCCTCCTCCTGGCAGTAACTGCTCTGGGGTGAGGTGAGCACTGCCACAGCAACTTATTAATTAACTGGACACCCCCAGCAGCTGATCTGCAGCATTTAGGAACTGACAGTTGGGTATTTGAAGCCACAGTTAGTTTGGGGACAGAGCATTCAGATGCTCCAGACAAAAGCAGCAAGGTATTTTCAGCCAGAGAACTTGTCAGTGCTGGCAGAGTGTGTGCAGAAAGGCTCCTGCTGCCAGGAGGGAGGTGACAGCACAGCTGTGGAACAAGCTGCAGGTAAAAGTGCTTTTTGTAGCACAGCCTTCCATATGGTTTTGTCTGGGCTGTGGGAAGAAAATGTGTCTGAGATTAATTCTCAAAAAGCAGTCTAGAAACAGCTGCTGAAGGAAGGTAGACATTGCAACCAGGGCAAGCAGAAGGAGTTAAGCTTGGCAAGGGAAAATTGGGACCACATTTTGGAATGGGACTGCAGCTGGAGCTGAGAGCAGCTCTGCTGGCTGGGGAGCTGCTGCTACCTGTTGCCTGTGTTATCCAACTGGTTTTATTTTGAGCAATAATACTGTAAAAAAATATATAATTGCAGCTAATAAAGCAGTTGGACAGTACTGCTGCAAAGAAGTAGTTTGGTTGGGTGAAGTATGCCATGAAACTGTACTCTAGTTCTCTGATACTCATCCTGCTGTAGGAGAAAAGGATGTGTACAGTGCTTGTTTTATGATAGATGTCCTGGCCAAGGCAGCATGTGATGACCAAGTGTGAATTTGCCTTAAAATGGTGATTTAAAAAATATATCTTTATTTTAAGCCTCTTTTGAAAGAAGCTGAATTTTTTACTTGAAAGAAACAAGCATTTTAATAAGCTTGACTGTCCTGAAGTATCAGCTGGGCTAGTAACTTCAGGGATGGTGAAAAGGCCCCAAAAATAAATACATTTTTGGGAAGAAGTAGTTGAGGAGGCACACACTGTGAGTTGTGGGGAAGATTGTGAGCATGTGTACTGCTTGGCTTGCTTCTTGATGGCTTCTAGAATGTGTTACCATCTACAAATGAAGATGAGTGAAACTGAACTCTGAAAGAAAAGAAATCCCCAAACCCACTATTTAATGTTGCAGGGTAGAGCTCAACCTTCTGATCTTGAGTAATCCAAGTGCAAGGTGAGGATGTAGTTGCTTAAGTGGCAGAAAGGAAAAGGCTTGATAAGAGTCACCCTTCAAAGGCACAGAGGTGAGGCTTCCAGGGAACATAACCCTGCTAGGGTAAGAAGACAACTAATTAAAAAAAAACAACTATAACAAAAAAAAAAATTATAACAATCAGTAATTAAACAGCAAACTGAAGAGTTGAGTCTGATGAAGCATTTTAGCTCACAAGTGACTGTTCCTTGATAGCAGTGTTGTCAAACTGTACAAAGCTATCTGTTGCTGATGGAAATACAAAGATTTCAAACATGTGATTGTTTTAATCTTCTGAAATAAACTGGAATTTAAAATGCAAGCAAAGTCCACAGCATTGACTTTTAAGATGTGAAGAATTTTCTCTCTGCTGAGTCTTGCCCATTGCCTCTTGTGCTTTCAGGTAGCCTAGAGCCTGTCTCAGTGGAAGCTACAGTAGTGCTCAGCCACTGATGGTCGAGGTTTAGCTCTGATTTGCATCCAAAGGCAAGCACCCTGTTCAAGGAATTCACTCTCCTATGTAGGGCTTGAAGTTCTTGAAATAATTTGGTAAGGACCAGAAAGAGATTTGAAGGAGTCTGTTCAGCAGTCTGGGGCCTCCATGTAATATTCTTCAGGTATTTTAAGAAGAAACAGAACATGCCTTGGAGCCTTAGACTTGTATTAATAATGGGAAATGCACAATAACAGTGTTTAGCCCTGGATTTGAGTGTGTGCAGCAGTGTGTGTGTGTGTGTGTGTGTGTGTGTGTGTGTCAGAGCTGCTTTGACAGACCTGCAGCAGCATTTTGGTGCTGCAGACAGCTGTTTGTCCTGCACTGCCAGGGAACCAGACAGGTTACAAGTGGTTGTTGCTGTTGTTCTGGCCTCACCTTTTCAGAGACCTTTAGTTGATCTAGAGAAGCAGGAAACCCTCTTCTTGAAAGCTGCTGGCACAGCAGTTTGCCACTCTAACTCTAAGTCTGGTAAAGACAAGAGTATGGGCAGTGTTGTGAGGTGAGAGCTCCAAGGCAGTGGGTGATGGTTTGTTGACACTGACAGGGAAAGGCTTTGCTCCTGCCCCTTGACCTTGGCTGCAGCTTTGCTCTTCCCTGCCAGTTAGGAGGGCAGAATGAGCAGTTCTGGTCCCATCAGAAAATTCCTTTTGCTCTGCCAGATCACCTGGGAGGCTGCAGCTCTCACCAGTGCTCACTGGTGTTGGGGCTGATGGTAAAACATCTGGGGGGTGGGTGCTCCCCACGTTGGAGTTGAAATACAGGCTTTGCATGGTACTTGCAAGCCAGAGTTCTGCTGACTTGAGGGGGAGGAAGGTGAAGTGTTTGAGATGTGAACACTTGCTCTCACACTGATATTACTGCTCAGTTTGGGTGCAGTGGTTCTCCCCAGTTTTAACACACTCCATGTGGTATTTCTGTCTTGACACAAGCGTAAGTTTCCATCTCTTGGGTAATCAAGTGCAGAACATCAAATCTCCTTGGAGCTGATGCTGAGTGTCTGTTAACCCACAGAAGTCACAGCCACTGGAGCCTGGCAAGTGGGGCAGGACAGATGAGCTGTTTGTTACCTGCTTGCATTGGTGCCTGACCTGACCCATTTCTTCTGATGCTGCCAGCAGAGCTCAGGCCAGGCCAGATGTTGGCATTTATCTGCTGAGCAGTGGCACAGCTGGCACGGAGGGCTCACAAAAGGTTTCCTCTTTCTGCTTCTTAAGAATAATGTTGTTGGTACTGCTAAAACTGAGCTGCAGAGAGCTGACACAGCCTGACAGACACTTCTGGTGGACTCTGAACTGCTGCCCTCTCCATTTTCAGTTCTTTGCCTCTTGCTCCTGCCAGTTTTGCCCTCCCTTCACTTGTGTTGATACAAGAACTCATGGCTGCTGCACAAACCCTTGCAGAGCCCATTTAGTTGAAACGTTGTATTTAAAAACCAAGTGTGTTTATTTTCTGGGCTGTTCAGACAGATATTTTTATTTTTTTTTTCCCCCTGACCTAGTTTGATTAACAGAATCATGAGCACTTGGAGTAGGGAAGGCAGAGTAGAGGTGGAAATGAGTGCTGAAGGGGCACTGGTGCAGCAGGCAGATGATGTCTTCCCCAGGTAAGACTGACACCAGACAGCTTTTGACAAAGGGAGCTGAACTGCTGGGATCATTTTATGTGAGTTCTCTATAAATTTAAACATCCTTTAATGATACAGAACTTCAGCATACAGAATAATAAAATTATGTCTATTTTAAAGTTTAATTTAAAAAATACAGTTCAGTATTTTAGGTATTTCTTGATTAAAAATAGGTTGAACTGCACTGTAAACTTAAAATGTCCCATTTCTATAATACAGAATAATACTACCCCAGTGCACTACTCCCCTCTACTTCTCTGTGACTGCTCCTGTAAAAGTGTTGCAGTGGCTTTTTGTANGCTGATGCTGAGTGTCTGTTAACCCACAGAAGTCACAGCCACTGGAGCCTGGCAAGTGGGGCAGGACAGATGAGCTGTTTGTTACCTGCTTGCATTGGTGCCTGACCTGACCCATTTCTTCTGATGCTGCCAGCAGAGCTCAGGCCAGGCCAGATGTTGGCATTTATCTGCTGAGCAGTGGCACAGCTGGCACGGAGGGCTCACAAAAGGTTTCCTCTTTCTGCTTCTTAAGAATAATGTTGTTGGTACTGCTAAAACTGAGCTGCAGAGAGCTGACACAGCCTGACAGACACTTCTGGTGGACTCTGAACTGCTGCCCTCTCCATTTTCAGTTCTTTGCCTCTTGCTCCTGCCAGTTTTGCCCTCCCTTCACTTGTGTTGATACAAGAACTCATGGCTGCTGCACAAACCCTTGCAGAGCCCATTTAGTTGAAACGTTGTATTTAAAAACCAAGTATGTTTATTTTCTGGGCTGTTCAGACAGATATTTTTATTTTTTTTTTCCCCCTGACCTAGTTTGATTAACAGAATCATGAGCACTTGGAGTAGGGAAGGCAGAGTAGAGGTGGAAATGAGTGCTGAAGGGGCACTGGTGCAGCAGGCAGATGATGTCTTCCCCAGGTAAGACTGACACCAGACAGCTTTTGACAAAGGGAGCTGAACTGCTGGGATCATTTTATGTGAGTTCTCTATAAATTTAAACATCCTTTAATGATACAGAACTTCAGCATACAGAATAATAAAATTATGTCTATTTTAAAGTTTAATTTAAAAAATACAGTTCAGTATTTTAGGTATTTCTTGATTAAAAATAGGTTGAACTGCACTGTAAACTTAAAATGTCCCATTTCTATAATACAGAATAATACTACCCCAGTGCACTACTCCCCTCTACTTCTCTGTGACTGCTCCTGTAAAAGTGTTGCAGTGGCTTTTTGTAGTGAAATATTATTAATAAACCATGTCAATGTTTCCTTGTTGTAGTTGAGAAATACAGGTTTTTGTAGTCAATCTGGTGAGGTATCAAAAATACCCAAGCTCACCAGTGGCCTTGGAATATTTTTCTTCCCAGACAAGTTAGAAAGAAAACCATGTTTTGTTTTGCTTTAGAAAATCCAGAAAATATAGTAGCAAGCAACTATAAACTTGTAGGCATCTCTTTTGTGTGTGTTGCTAGCACAGGTAAAAAGCCATTTGAAGTGCTTGTGAGTGTCATTTTTCCCCATTCTCCTTCCATCACTTAATATGAAAACAGTTAACAGCTCTGAAATCACAATAGTGAATATTTTTTCTTACTTAGGCCAAGAGAGTAATATAATTTCTTTTTTTTTTTTTCATGAATCTCTCTGTGCTGTTACCAAAGTCTGGCAGGGAGGCAGATCTAGCAGATGACAGCAGTGATTTAAATTACCTTTCAAGTCAGTTTAAGTCTGGCAGTGCACATGTTGTACTGATGGTTTATATTCAGGTGCCTGATACCTCAGAAGTCTACTGGAAACTGCTTATTCTGGAAGGGGTTAGGAGAGTTTCACAGGGAGTGTTGGCTTGTTTGGTATTTAAGGTGCATGAAGTTAAATACTAAATTTCCAAGTAATTTCCAAGTTTCTAAGTAATGTTTAAGGTAGCAGAAAAAATACTTAGCTGTAGTTGAACAATAATTCTGTTGCATTGTATTGTAAAGTCCTGTAACTTAAAAGGCCCTCAGAGCTTTTTTATGAGGTGGTTCTGGGCAAGCTAACAGCTTTAGGTCTAAGCTTAATGCATTAATTTTTCATACTTGCTAGAAAACAAAAAATAGAGAATATATTTCAAGCATTGAATATTTTGTTACAGATTATTTTTGATCCTGTCTGTTGCTAAAGCTGTTCTTTTTAAGTTGAATGTGGAAGTTGTCCTAAATTCTGCTGCCTGAGCAATATTTTATTTCAGTTTGAGGAGAAGCACAGTAGGGTGTGGTGGGGTGTGGTTGGTTGTTTTTTTTTGTTGTGTTCTTTTAGTTTATTTTTTTTCCTAAACCCCAAGTTTTGTAGATGCTTGAAGAGGTTCAGGGATAACCATGAGGAAGATTTGTGTGCTCAGGCTGACCTGTGTGCTGTCTGATGCTGCTGAGCCAGCAAACTCAGGTATGAGGTGAGTGCCTGCTGAGGGTAGCTGCCTGCACTGCTGGCTGTCCCTGGTGTCTGAGCTAGGGCTGTGGACAGCAAGACACACTGGTAGGTGGCAAACAGAATGATCTGTGTTTCAGAAAGGTAAAAAAAAATAATTCAGAAATCACAGGAGTGAGGTTTTGTTGGTTAGTTTAACCCAAATGCTGAGCAACCCCTGGAGAAGAGTGGCTGCAGCCCAGGGGCAGTGCTGGGAGGGATGACCAGAAGATGCCCTGCTGCTGGGAAATGACTCAGGTGAGCAGCTGCAGTACAGCTCTGACTCTGACACAGCTCATGCTGGCTGAAGGGATGGTGTGAAGCCACTCAGGTGCAGGCAGGTGTGTTCTCAGGCTGTGGGCATGCTATGGTTAGAGGGAGCTGAGCAGCAGGGTGGTGCAGGCCATGCAGCTGGCTGTGCAGTTAATGCATTCTGCTAGAGCCTGAGCTGCTGAGAAGCCAAAGTGAAGGCATTTGCATCTGGCTTTGTGGAAGGCAGAAGCAGTGCTGACACCCCCTGCACACCTGCCCCTTCTGAATTATTCCTTCATCACTAGCAACAAAAACATGACTGACTTGGTTGTTCAGATTGCAGCAAGCTGCTGTTGGCTTTGCCAGTCTCCCCCCCCCTCTGCCTGCCTTCCCCTCCCCACAGCACTCCTGCAGCCTGACTGGGGTAAGAGGACTCTCCAGTGCATCAGTGTCTGAATGAAGTGCAACTTTGTGAGGGTAGATTAACTCACCAAGTAGAACTGAGAAGTTGCACTGTGCCCAGTGTGCTGTAATTCATGAACATCTCCCACCAGAAACCCAGAGGAGAAGCAAGATATGGGAATATAGTTATGAACTGTTTGGTGATATGAAGACAATTGCAGACTAACAGCATTGTCTGAAAAGGGCAGAGCCCCTTCATTTTCTCCATGCTTGCCAGATGGAAAATGTTCCTTAATTCCATAAAATTAGTTTTTATTTTCTTGTAGTTGTTTTTTTTTAAGTCAGTTTTTAGGTAGGTTCAGTATGTCTCAGCCTGGGGTCACTGAGCTCTGCAGGGCTGTGCTCTGCAGGGTGCCTGGGTTAGGGGCAGCTCTGGACACAAGGTTTGAAGCCTCTGCATTCCTGTGGGACTTGCTCTAGGTGACCAAGGGTTGCACTAGATGATCTTCTAGGTCCCTTCCAACCCCTGACACTGATTCCGAGTGTGGCATCTGCATCTCCCTGCTGCTGTGACAGAGAGTGCTGGGCTGAGACAGTCCCTCTGTGGCTGAACCAGGTTGACACTAGAAGCACTTGGCACCTGCCTTGGAGCCACTCTGGCTTTCTTGGTTCTGTCCTGGGGATGAGATCAGCTGCCCATAAAGAACAGAACCATTTCACCCAGACATGGTGAAGATGTGAATGAAGAACCATTGCACCCAGACAATCCAGTATCATGTTTTTATTTATTCCATGGAAACTGGTTAACATGATGCTGTCATCTCAATGGCTTCACCATTCCCAGACAGATGGGATTCAGCACAGACCACCTCTGCAGTGAAGGGAAATCCTGAAACTTCAGATGAGGAGTGGAATTCTTCTTACAAATCCATCCTTGCATCACTAGCTCTTTTCTCCCTGCAATCCCATCTGCAAATCCCACACAGCATCCCCTAATGAAAATGTGTAAACTTTATTTCTTGTTTAGCAGAGTGAAAGCTGCTTAGTTTGTTACAGCTCAGAAATAGTGACATGTGGCTATAGTCCTGATATGAAGATGAGGGACTGGGTGCTCTGAGTGCTCCCTGCCTGCTCTTTTTTTTGCACATACTTTCTTCTGAGACTAGGGACAGAAAAGCAATTACCTCTTATGAGAGCACACGTTTTAACAACACTGTAATTCTACTTTGGTGATGTGCAGCTGCCTAGAAACATAAAAATATGTTTCACTTGGCTTGAGAAAAATGCTGCTCAATTCAGAGTTCATTAATACATTTTTTTAGGGATTAAGAAAATTGCTATTTTACAAACATGCATTCAGGACACTTTTTTTTCTTAGCCATATTTTTTCTCTAGTGTGTCCATGTTTATGCTTCCTTTTCCCTCAGTGCTTTTTATCTTGATACAGACTTGCCATTTAAGAGGCTGTTTCTAATTTCTTTATAAATACATGGTGTTTATCACATGGGCTGGTGCACATTAAAATTATTACTTTATGAAGAACAACTTTTTCTTGCTGCAAATTGACATAAGCAACCATGCATTTTCCTGTTTGCCATGAGCTGTTATTTGGTGCCCTGAATATCAAATTGTCTGTGTTATTCTCAGGTAGGAGCTTGAAACCAGTGTGAGAGTGTCTCTGTAAATTGGATTTGTTTTCAGATGAATGACCTGAGGGTGCATAAATTCTGCTCTTTTAAGAGCAATAATTTTTCTTGTGAAGCACTATATTTTTCACCATTTAAATGCAACAGGTAACAGTGATGTTCATTATTGAACATGTAAATAGATTGCATTTGAATATTGAGTTGGGGTATATTTCTCTCTGGTCTTAAATCCTTGTTTGTGGGCCCTTCTCAGGGCTGTTTCAACTGTGTGGAAGAAAGATGGGAATTCTGCTGGGTATTATTTGTTTTGTTTTTACTTATATATGATTTCTATATAGATCTGCTTTTGATGAGCAGGGTTTATGTGGCAATTTAATGAAGAAAGGCTTTAAAATTTTTTTTTAAGGTCAAATAATTTGTTATTCTCTGTGAAACTAGACTAAGAAGGGCTGTTGTGGTTGATGCAGTAAGTAAATGGAATCTGTTTTATTTTTATATTATATATAAATATATATTATATATATATTTATTTTATATGTTACTTCAGTATTGTCAACTGAGCTTTCACTTACCTTTTGAATTCATTGGTGCTGTGTCTTTTGGCTGAACCAGGTGATTCTGCTGTTCTGTGTTACTTACAAATGGAGAGTCTGTGTGTCTGTTATGCAATAAAATAATCTGTTATTTCCAGTCAGTGGGACACTTTCCATCTTTTTACTTTGCTTAGTTTAGCATTTGACACAGTGCATTTTCTGTGCTCCATCGTGCTGTTATGTGAGCAGGATGGTAGTGCACTTCACATCACTGTTTACCATGTTCTAACATGAATGGACCAGGATTTTTTTTTTATATAACTATTTTGTTATCTCATTCTCCTGTAACTCCTGCTGTTGTGGCAAATGGATTCTGCATACTGCTTTGAGGCAGCTTCATTTGACCCTAAATTTACCTCCCCTTGCTGCTCTCTGTCTTCCCTCCCTGTCAAGGGGCTTAGGGCCTGACAGGAAAATTATTTGTAAGCTCTGCCTTTTCTCTCAGAGGATGCCTCCTGTGGTTTGGGTCAGCAGTGCTGCCATTTGTTTGTTGATTCATTTTCATTCTAAATGTAAAACCCTAACTATTGTAGGCACAGCTCTGTTGTCAGGAGTTTTGTACAGGTCAGGTTTCATTTTGGGGCTTTTACCAGACTTTATGATGATTGGAGTGTGGGGGAAGGATCAACACAGAATCTCTTATTTCTCAGTACTACACCTTCATTTACTCTGAACACACTTATTTGAAACAAAAAGTAATGGTCTGGGAGAGTCTGATGATTTACCAAAAGGAAATCCTGCTTGGCTGATCTGATACCCTTCTGGGAAGCCATGGCCAACTGGATGGGTGAAGGGAGAGTAGCAGATGCCATCTGCCTTGACTTCAGGAAGACTTTTGATACTCTCACCCATCACATCCTCATAGAAAAGCTCAAGAAATGTGGCACAGACAGTCTGTGAGGGGGATTAAAAACTGGCTCAACAGCAGAGTTCAGAGGGTTGTGATCAGTGGCACAGAGTCAAGCTGGGGGCCTGTGGCCGGTGTGATCTGGACGAGGGGACAGAGGCACTCTCAGCAAGTCTCACACAAGCACAGATGTCAGGGGCTGGAAGGGAGCTAGAAGATCATCTAGTCCAAGCCCCCTGCCAGAGCAGGGGCACCTAGACCAAGTCACCCAGGAACAGATCCAGGTGGGGCTGGAATGTCTCCAGAGCAGGAGACTCCACAACCTCCCTGGGCAGCCCCTGCCAGGCTCTGCCACCCTCACTGGGAACAAGTTTTTCCTTGTGTTTCCCCTCAACCTCTTGTGCTCCAACTGACTCCCATTGCTTCTTGTCCTGTCACTGGATGGCACTGAGCAGAGTCTGGCTCCATCCTCCCTACACTCACCCTGAACATATTGACAGACACTGCTGAGCTCCCCCCTCAGTCTCCTCTTCTCCAGGCTAAAGAGCCCCAGCTCTCTCAACCTCTCCTCAGCAGGGAGATCTCCACTGCCTTCAGCAGCTTGGTGCCCTGTGCTGGACTCTCTCCACTAAATCTCTGTCTTTTCTGAACTGGGGTGCCCAAAACTGGAGACAGTACTGCTCAACATGGCAGCTACAGCACAACTCCTGAAAGGAAGGCAGCTTTCAGTGGAGGGGTTTTGTTTCAGGATGCTGTCAAAGAGTCATCCCCAGCACAGCACAGCATGCAGTCCTTGATTGTGAAGAGTTGGGCAGATTGGCACATTCTGGCAACACATTTAGATTGTCATGCAGAAACACAGCTTCATTGCCAACAGTCCTGTAACATAAAAGTGAATTATTTGGTGTTAGGTGGGTGATCAGCAAAAGCAGAATTGGTGTAGCAGTAGAATATTCTTGTTTGCAGTCAGCTGCACAGTTTGGGTGTTTGTGGAGTACTTGAGAAAAGAGAGTGGTATGGTGTGTGGAGAGTTCCAAAACTGTCTGAATTTCTAGAACTTTTTGAGTGGCTGACTAGGACTTTACTTGGGGTACCTCTGAGCACTTGAAAGCAACTCCAGAAGCCTGTGCTAGGAGTGGGTATCTTACTGAAGAAGACCACTCTTGTGAGGAGGGAGGAGTTTGTCTGCCATGTCCAGAAGGGAATTAGCAGACAGCTTGCAGGGGTTGCAGTGTGTCTTTACAGAGGGAAACATGCTTTGTTCCACTTCACCACATGAAATCCATCAGGTACCTTTCTGTGTAGAGGTGTTAGAAGTGCTCAAAACGAGTGTCAGTGGTCTCATGGATTTATAATTCATTTGTTTTCTGCTATCTGTCAAGTGTGCTTTGATTTTGTTGTTGCTGTTGGGTTGGCAGGTATTGCAGTTGTCTGCAAAAGAATTAGCAGTGGAAGCTGTTAAAGGAATGCCAGTGTCCCAGCTGCTGCACTCTGACCTCTCTGTGAGTGGCACCAGCTTTGGCAGCATTAACACCACGTTGTTTCTTGTAGGATCAGCATGGGGCAAACAGGAAAAAAATCTGAGAAGGGACCAATTTGTTGGAGAAAACGAGTGAAATCAGAATACATGAGACTGAGGCAGCTCAAGAGGTTCCGACGTGCAGATGAAGTAAAGGTTGGTCATCTTCTGCTTCTCTGGCTTAAAAATTGGCAGCAAACTTTATTTAATTTACTTTATTTACTTTATTTACTCACAGCTGCAAGACCCATTTATTATTCAGTAAATACTTATTGCAGTAAATACTTTGTTAATGAAAACTTGTCTGATCTGTGATCTTATAAACTGGCATGATGTATTTATATGTTACAAACTGGTATGATGTATTCATCTGTGATCTTTGATCTTACAAACTGGTATGATGTATTTATCTGTGGTCTTATAAACTGGTATGATGTATTCATCTGTGATCTGTGATCTTATAAACTGGTATGATGTATTTATATGTGATGTTCTCAACTGATATGATGTAAATATATGTGATCCAATCAGACATCTTAAGTATTAGAAGGGAGTGTAGAGAGCAAGTACAACAACTCCTTCAGCTGCATGCTCATTCTGTGTATAGTTCCATGCTAAACCTGAGTCTCTAAACATGAGGCTGTAGCTTGAATCAAGGGAAGGGGTAGTGAATGAGCTCTCCTGAGTCTCGTTGACACTTAAACAAAATTTGGATGATTGAGTTGCAAACACCTTTTTTTTTAAGTCCAATTATTCATAGATTCATAGATATTAGGGGTTGGAAGGGAGCTAGAAGATCATCTAGTCCAACCCCCCTGCCAGAGCAGGGTCCCCTAGACCAAGTCACCCAGGAACAGATCCAGGGGGGTCTGGAATGTCTCCAGAGCAGGAGACTCCACACGCTGAGCTGTTTGTTCAGTAAATGCTGCGATGCCTTAAGGTGCTAGCAGGTGAGTTTAGAGCCTTTATCAGTCTGAGTGTGATTGGTTTGCAGAGTATGTTCAACTCCAACCGCCAGAAGATCCTGGAGAGGACGGAGCTGCTGAACCAGGAGTGGAAGCAGCGGCGGATCCAGCCTGTGCACATCATGACTTCTGTGAGCTCATTGCGCGGGACCAGGGAGGTTGGTTAACAAGTGTTGTGGTAATTCCACTTACAAGGTTGTTAGCATGGCTTGCTTTGATTATGGAAACTTGACTGTTATTTTTCTTTTGTGTTTTTTTTTTTTTTTCTTCCTCTTTCCAGCATGATGTGACTTGGCAGCTAAATATTTTTTTTTTTTGTATGAGTCTCTTTAATTATTTGATTTGGTTGTATGATTTCTGGAAAGAAGTAAATACATAGCAGGCTACCTAGCCTTCAGTGATACACAGGAGTTAAACTTGTTTCTGTCAGTAGTTCAGTCTTACCTCAGCATCCTTGAATCAAGCTGGTATTGGGACTTTAATCATGCTCAGATTGGAGTTCACCCCCTGTGGTATAAACAAGTAATTGATTTCTTTCTTACTCAGTTGAAGCACATGAAAGATGGCAGCAAACTGACAACAGTCATCTTCATATTGACATTATTGAACCTCAGAGGTTCTAAAGGAGCCAGTGGAGTGGATGCAGCCTTGTGTTGCACAAGCAGATGCAGCCTTGTGTTGCACAGCAGAGTTGATGCTGAATTTGTGAAGAGGCTTCCATGACTGTGTGTGCTTTGAGCACTGAAACTGGCTTTCATATTGGTAGCTCAACAGTGGTTTAATCCTACTCCAACTGTCTGTCTTCAGCCCAGGTTCATTTATCTTCTTTTTCAGCTGCTTTTTTAGGCATTAGTGCAAACTAAGCCAGTTGAAGCTATTTCATGAGTAATAATCTGAAAAGCTAACTCTTTTCAGTAATATAAGAATGAAAAGACTTTACTGTAAACAGGTTAAAAAAAAAACAAAACAATTTCTCTTCAAGGAAATAGATAATATTTTCCTTTTCTTAAAGTTTTAGTGGGGAGCTGGGGGTGTGTGTCACAGAGGTGCATTTGTGTGCATGCATGTTTCAGTCCAAACAGGCAAGGACTTCTGCCCTGTGTGCTTCCTTTTAAATGGATTGAATATGCAATTACTCATGTATGGCTTCATGCCTGTGGCAGTGTAGGGTCAGAACTGATCACCACAGGCAAGGTACACATCCAGTTTTCACTTTTTTTTTCTTAGTAGATTTTCTTTTCTTCTTTTTGTTGTTTTTTTTTTTTTCCCTTGCAGCTTGATTCACTTTCTTTTATGCTGATTTCTTAACTGAGTTGATTTCCTGCCTGAATTGATAGTGTGCTAATTACTAAATTCAGTTCCAGCCTCTGTCATGCATTGGAACTCTTAATGCTTGATTGAAGATTGCCATTGTTTATAGTGAGAGAAGGGAGATGAAGAAGTGGGGGGGGTGTGTTTGTAAAAGATAATTTATTTTGATGGATGAAATGAAATGTTGAATTGCTTCAGAGCTGCATGGGACACTGGTGAGAAATTCAGTGAGGATTTTGAGAGCACCTTTGTGTTAGGTGATGACTGAAGGGTGGCCCTGGTGACAGGTTTTCTCCAACAGTTGATTCAGCATCAGAGACCATACCATGTCCTATGCCAGCCTCATGAAACATTAAGCTGAGCTTCATACCAGAGCAGCAGGGCAAAATGACTGAGACTTCACACTAAGCACTTGAATCATCTTCACACAGCTCATTTGTCTCTGTACTGTTGGTTACAACACTTTGTGTGTTTCTTTAGAAATGTGAAGCTCTGTTCATCTTTCCCTTCTGGAAAGGAGAAAGATCTTTTGTCTCCACTTCCTTTTTTCCCTTCAGGTAGCTATGATAGCTGTTTTAAACTTTGTTGTAACCCACCTCCAAAACCTCTCTGTTGTGCTTTCCCTGGCTTTGTAAGTCCCTGTCTGCTTTTCTTTGTAACATTTTTTTTCAGAGTTCTTCAGGCTGCTGTCCAGGTATTTGAGAAAAACTCATCTGTGTCTGCTAACTGTTGAATAGATGCAAGAAAAACCTAGAATTTCTTTGTATTTCTATGAAATGTTTATCTTTTGGAAGCTGAATCTCAAAAAAAAAATAAATTCCTGTAGCTGAAAACTTGCTGCCAAGTCCAGATTTCCATATGAAGAGTTAATGTTCATCTTCCTGTTGTAAGCAGGGAGCATAATCAGAGATTTTAGGATAGCATAAACAGACAGTAATGGGGAAACAGGGCAGGAAATAAGAAGACAGAGGATTTATTTCTATAAGATATCCTTCTGGCATTAAAGTAAAATTGTATTGTTTTAAGCATAAATAGTAGATGATTTCTACAGTGTATTGATCTGAAGCCAGGGGAATTCAGTTGCCTCTCTGTTGTCTTGAGTAAATACTCAAAGATTCATGTAGGAGCAACAGGTACTACATCTGTTTTGTGATGACCAGCTTAATATGTATTGTAGGTTGAATAGTCTGAATAAAATACTATCACAGCCACTTAACAAGTGGGGAAACAAAGCAGCATAATCCACTAGCAAAGACAGTGACAGAAATAATTCGCGTGCCTTTTTGTCCTGCTGTTCTTACTATGTCCTAAACATCTGATGCATTTTTCAAAGCCTGAGGTGGCTGCTTTTGACAAACACTGTGAACTGGGTCCATTGTAGAGTGCTCTCTGTGACTTTGTACTCTGTCTGCTGATGCCATTGCTATGTCAGTGTAACTCCAGCTCCTGATTGCAGTGCTCCGTCACCAGTGACATCGACTTCCCAAAGCAAGTCATCCCTCTGAAGACTCTCAATGCTGTTGCTTCTGTGCCTATCATGTATTCCTGGTCTCCCCTTCAACAGAATTTTATGGTAAGTTTTAAAATAATGCTGAGAGGAGCTGTGTATGGAGAAAAGGGAGAGGCTAATTTCAGAAATGCTAGCAAAAATCAGTTTCCAGTTGCACTCCCCATCTTCCTGGTACTGCATATAAGGCAGTAATAACCAGGCTTCCCCAAATAAAACAGAAAAACTGATTGCAATCTAAATCTGTCCTCAGTGAACCTTTGATGCAAAGAGACCCAAAGTTTAGTTAGCCCTCATGAGTGGCTGTCTTGACACTTCCTTGAGAGCCTGTAGTTAGTGCAGAGAGATGTGTGTTCTGATGGCATTAAGACAATTGATCAATGTACCTGTAGCTGAATAGTAATTCTTATGGAATAAAGAACATTTAGTCCTGAAGTAATGTCCCTACATAATGGTCATTCTTATGTAGCAACTGAGCATTGTCTTTTCTTCTTACTAGCCTTGCTGTCTGCAAGGCAGATGTTAGATTGCTGATGCAGGTATTTGACCTGTCTGAAAATCTTAGCTTATTATACCAAAAAATGTGTCAAAAATGTGTATGTTCACCTTTAACTGGTGATTATTATTAGATTATTATCATAATGTAATATAATAATATTATAATACATAATAGATTGATATAATAGATTATATCATAATATGTAATAATAATACCATAATGTAATATAAATAATAATAGCAAAGTGATTTAAATAACCAGTTTGATCAGTATGTGTACAGAGCTCTTCCACACTTTTTTCTCTTTGCTTTCACTTCATCAGCATTTGGATATTTTGCATGGCTGCAGAATCATGATCAGCAGGGAAGTTTCCATTAATTTTCTTAACAATAAAAGGTTGTGTAGTGTTGAAAGATAGAGCTGAGTACCAGGGTCCATAGATTCTAATGATAAGATATGGGAATATTAAAGCATTGTCTATATGTAGACAAAAAAAAAAATGGACAGTGGAGTTTGGATTAAATTTTGAGGCACATTTCTGTGCTTGCTGTTTAAGCAACTTGAATTTAAAGTCTTTCTCTATCATATTTTCTTGTCTATGACAGTGGAAGCTTTGTGCAAACACCCTGTTAATAGGGTTAGGAGCTGGTGGGAGTATCTTGAGCCAGTCACCACTAGTGCAAAAAAACTGTTGAGCAAATATGAGTGTTTTGTTATCTACTGGATGGTAAATGTGCTGTGGCACCCAGGCACTGGCAGACTGGGAAAATAGCAGTGCAGTTGAAAACACAGTCTAAAATGGTTTGGTTATAAATATTGCTGCTAGGTAGAGGATGAAACTGTTTTACACAACATTCCATACATGGGAGATGAAGTGCTTGACCAGGATGGCACCTTTATTGAAGAACTGATCAAGAACTATGATGGGAAAGTGCATGGAGACAGAGGTGAGCCCAGACACTCAGGTATTCTAATCACTTCTTCCTGCATAAGTCATGCCTGTCAGTGTTGGGTGTTTGTTACAGCAGGATCTCCAGAATCCCTGTTCTCTATCAACACTGGGTAGAACAGACCTCACTGCAGTCTTTTTCTTTCTATTTTCATAAGGTTGCAAAGTGTTAAAGTAGTAATATGGAGAATTTTGAGCTCTTTCCCTATTTTTTCACAAACATTACCCACCCTGCTCCCAAGTGGGGAACAGTTTCAAGTTGATTTTAACCCTATTAATGCTGTGACTGATAAAGAGAACTACATTTCTGAATACCTGATGTGCCACTCAAGAAGGTTAAGCCTGCAGTTCAGTAATGAATGCTGCCCAGTTGGCACAGCCAACTTATTCTCTTCTGTCCCCCTTCTGGCAGGGAGCTGTGGTGAGGAAGAGGATGCTACACCCATCAGAGACTGTAGAGATTGCCTGGCTGTCCAAGGGTAGCTTCACAGACTGATGGAATCCATTTCCAGGCTTAGCCCAGCCATGCAGCTGGCATAGAATCTCTTACGTTGTTTAGCTGGGAAATATTTTTATTATCTCCAAGAGATATTTATTTATATTTACTGATATCAAGCACAGGGAATCTGGAAAATAAAAATTTCAACAAGTTTCCTTCTCCCCTTCCAGCTGTCAGTCATAAGAAATAAATACTATTTTTAAACTCTTCTCAGTTCATACCATGAAACTATGAGGAGAAAAAACATTTTTTTTTCATGTTTGAAAGCATCTGCTGAACTTAATTCAAGTGTAGGGAGGACTGTTTGCTTCATATGCACCTTGTGCTTTTCTGTTCACTCCAAATCTTGATGAATTTCAGAATGTGGATTTATCAATGATGAAATATTTGTTGAACTGGTCAATGCACTTGGTCAATATAGTGATGATGAAGATGATGATGATGGGGATGACAATCCTGATGACAGAGATGACAAGCAGCAGGAGCGGGAAGGTGCCAGGATGGGTAAGTCTGGCTGCACACTTCAACATTCAGAACAAAAACTATTATTATTAATTTTTTTTAATTTTAATCACTCCATAAATTTGTCAAAACCCTTCTACTAGATAGTCTTCATGTTTAAAGTAGATTTTATTCATTTCCTTCCCCATCTAGTTCCAGAGATGTCCAGGGGATGTTACCAGGAGTGCTTTTGCCAGTGTTTGGTTTAGCTGCATATCGAGACCCTCAGATGCACCTAAAAGCAGCTGGGTGTCTGTACCCAACTACCCAAAATATTTTGGTAGTCCTCAGAAAAGGAACTGTCATTATTCTAGAGTAGGCAGAGTGTTGAATTGCCATCTCCATCTGCTGGTGAGAGAATGGTTTCTCCAGATGTTATTAGTAGAGCTCTGTCAGCAGCAAGGATCACCTCATACAGCTGAGGCTGTCTGCAGTTCAGGAATAAAATCCTTCACTACTTTTTTTTTTTTTTTTTAATGGGATTTTGACTAAGTTCCCCTTTCTCTCAACACCTCCTTGAAGTACCAAAGGAGCAGAAATCTGTTTTTGTTGTTGCTGTTGTCAAAATCCTTTTGCTGTTTTGACAGAGAAGGAGAGCCGCCCGCCCCGGAGATTTCCTTCCGACAAGATCTTCGAAGCCATTTCCTCCATGTTTCCAGACAAGGGCACAGCAGAAGAACTGAAAGAGAAGTGAGAAAGTATTTTTTAGGATATATTGCTGTGGTGTTTTATGAACCATGGATTTCAGTATTTGTTAATTAGGAATGGTCCTCCTTGCTTCCGTGGCAGTTGTGCAACTTCTGCAAGTGATCCTTGAAGAGATTTTGCTGTTCTCACCAAGTCAGATAAAACAGAGGTGGTTATTAGCCTGCCTTTCAAGCTACTGAAAAGTGGACACTTGCATGTGTTTAATAATCTGTTGGTGTTTTGAGGTGAAAAAAATCTTCTGTTGAAAAATAAAGTCCTTTTTGAACCTAGTAAGTAATATATATGAAGGGATAATGGTCTAGAAAACAAATCCATTCTTTCCTAACCAATTTTATGTTTGCATGAATGAATACAGAATTAATAACTTGCCATATTATATAATTATATGATATATTGACCCTTCCAGCTGGCCCATACTTCTTAATTTATTATTTTTTTTTAATTTGTCACTGAAAATGCAGCGTGGTGCTGGGAACAACAGGCTTTCAAATCATTAGTATATGGAACAAATCACTTCTCTTCCTTTTTTTTTTTTTTTTTTAAGGTACAAAGAACTCACTGAACAGCAGCTTCCTGGAGCTCTTCCTCCTGAATGCACACCAAACATAGATGGACCAAATGCCAAGTCTGTTCAGAGGGAGCAGAGCCTTCACTCCTTTCACACCCTCTTCTGCAGGCGCTGTTTCAAGTACGACTGCTTCCTGCACCGTAAGTGCCCTGCCAGGCAGCCCCTACAGCCCTGGGTCCTCTGCAGCTCAGGAGAAGCACCAGTAGGTGCACATCAGAAGGAAGAGGAATTAAAAATAAAAGCAGCTCATTGCCAAAGTTCACAAAAACTTGTCCATGTTGACATCGTTTTGGCAGTGAAAACTAAACCTGAAAGGAATGCACTTGTTTGGGGGAGTTTAACCTTCTGCATTCAGGAGTTGATGTAGAATTCTTGCCTTGGGCCAACCTGTAATGTTACTTCTTTCCTTACACTCACCAAGAAAACAATGTTGTTTTTCTTAACACTTAGTCCATGTGCAAACTGAGAGTGTCTCCATACAAATGCCTGGTTAGTCATCAGATTTGCTTCATTTTCCAGCAGGCAGAATGAATATCCATGAACAGTTTTATTTTCTTAGGTTAGTTTCTAGCCTCTTTACTTGTGCCTGGTGATATGAAGAATTGTTTCAGACAGTTGATTTTTAGAAACTAATCTCCTTTCCACTGAATTACTTTCACGTTACCCATCCTCCCGGGGAGAGGATGTAATAACAAGGTTAGCAGTGATGTTGGCTTCCATTTGCAAAGTGCAATGAGGTGTCCTGAGGTGCTTCTTGAGGCAGTTCTTTCTCTGAGAGTGATGTCAAACATAAAGGTAACCTGAGAGTCACATGTGAAGTGTTTTGACTTGTAGTTGAAAACTATGATGCTCTCTATTTCAAATTAATTTTCTCACAAGACCAGAGGGGCAGAATCACCTCCCTTGACCTGTTGGCTACTCATCTTTTGATGCAGTCCAAGATACAGTTGGCTTACTGGGCTGCCAGTGCACATTACTGGTTCATGTTAAAAGCTTCACTAGCCAGCACCCCAAGCAGGGCTGCTCTCAATCCACTCCCCACCCAGCCTGTGTTTGTGGTTGGGATTGCCCCACCTCAGGTGCAGCACCTTGCATTTGGCCTTGTTGGACTTCCCAGAGTTGGTGTGTGCCCACCCCTCCAGCTTGCTGACTGCACCACACAGGTTGGTGGTGCAGCTTGCTAAGGGTGCTGAACAGCACTGGTCCCAGTACTTATCCCTGAGGGACTCCACATGTCCCAGGTCTCCATTTGGACATTGATCACAACACTCAAGAGAGGGGCCATACAGCCCATTCCTTATGTACTGAGTGGCCCATCCATCAAATGGGCCACATCCATCTGTGTCCTTCCCATTTAGAGACCAGGATGTCCTGTGGGACAGTGTCACACATTTTGCACAGGTCCAGGAAGATGACATCAGTTGCTCTTCCCTCATCCACCAATGCCATGACCCCATCATAAAATGTCAGGCAGGATTTGCCCTTGGTACAGCCAGGTTAGCTGCCACCAGCCATCTCCTCATTTTCCATGTGCCTTACCAGAGTCTTCAGGAGGATCTGCTCCATTTTCTTGCCAGGCACTGAGATGAGAATGACTGGTCTGGAGTTCCCTGGGTCTTGCTTATCTCCCTTCTTGAAAATGGGAGTTAAGTTTCCCTTGTTCCACTTGGTGGGAATGTCACCAGGCATCCATGACTTATCAAATATGATGGAAAGTGGCTTTGCAACTTCATCTGCTAGGTCCCTGAGGACCTGTGGATAGATCTTACCCAGTCCTGTGGACTTGTGCACCTTCAGATTCATGAGATGAGCTCTGCCCAGCAGCTGCCACAACCCAGGTGTGCTATCAGCACCTTGCCAGCTCTCAGTGCAAAGCACAGCACTGGGAGGGCTGCTGTGGGGAAAATGAACTCCAGTTCAGACCCAATACACCCACCTGCCTCTCTTTAGGCTTATTTTGTGGAGTTTCAGCTCTTTGTTCTAGAACATTATAGTTAAATACTGGTAAAAGTATTACTAGACTTACTTTTCCTGACTGTGTCAAGTCCCCTTGATGACCTGGTAATGTCTGTGTGTGCAGTGAGTACACTTGTGTACCAACTTCACTTGCTGACAGCAAGGAATTAAACCTCAGTGTCTGGACTAACAAAGAATTTAGAAGATGGAAAAAATACCAGGTAGGGAGAATTTCCCAAAGAGCTGGACTGGAAGCAGATGTATATTTCAGGCTAAACTGTTGCCTGTGTACTTTTACATTATGAAAACTTGAATTGCCCATTAGGGATGAGACAGGTAATAAATCTCAAAGACAAAAGCAATACTCAGGGAAGCAGTTTTAGAATTATTTTATTAAGGAAGAATCTCAAAGAGATACAGAGTGTAGTTATTCAGGGAATACTGTGTCTTTTTTTTTATTTTTGAAAAGAAATTACAAATGATATACTTGATATAATTACTACTATATAGTTACTGCTACTATACTTGCTAGTTGGAGGTTGTCTGAGCCACAGTGACCATGATATGATTGAATTTTCAATATGTGGTGAAGCCAGGAGGACCATCAACAAAACCTCTACCTTGGACCTCCAGAGGGCTGACTTTGTGGTCTGTTCAGGATGCTGGTGCAGAGAACCCCTTGGGAAGCAGCTTCCTAAATACAGGGGCCTGGGAGGGCTGTCTTACTTCAGGAATGCAATTCTGAAGGTGCAGGAGCAGCTGTCTCTGTGTGTTGAAGAATGAGCTGGTGGGGTAGAAAACCAGCCTGGCTAAACAAGGAGATTTTACAACAACTCAGGGGAAAAAAAAAAAAAAGAGTGTATCACCTTTGGAAAAAGAGGCAGGTGAGCCAGGAAGCATTTAAGGATGTGGTCAGGTCGTGTAGAAAGGGAATTAGAGATGCAAAAGCTCAGTTAGAACTTAACCTGGCCAATTCTGTTAAGGATAATAAAAAATGGCTTCTATAAATGCATTAATAATAAAAGGAGGGCCAGAGAAAATATTAATTTCTTAGTGGAAGAAGAGGGGAGCATAGTGACAGAGGACAAGGAAAAGGCTGAGATATTTAACACTTTCTTTACCTCAGTCTTCAGCGCAAAAATAGATTATCCTCAGGGCATCCTGAGTTGGTAGGCAGGGATGGGCAGCAGAATATCCCTCCTGTAATCCAGGAGGAGGTAGTTCAGGGACCTGCTGTGCCACTTGAATCCTCACAAGTCTATGGGTCTGGATGGGATTCACCCTTGGGTCCTTAGGGAGCTGGCACAAGAGCCAGCTAAGCTGCTCCCCATCATTTCTCACCAGTCCTGGCTAACTGGGGAGGTCCCAGATGGCTGCAGGTTGGCCAGTGTGACACCCAGCCACAAGAAGGGCTGGAAGGATGATCCAGAGAACTCTAGGCCTGTCAGCCTGACCTCAGTGCCTGGTTATGGAACAGACCATCCTGAGTGCCATGGAGCAGCACATACAAGACAACCAGGGGCTCAGGCCCAATCAACATGGGAAGGGAAGGTCCTGCCTAACAAATCTGATCTCATTCTCTGACTGGGTGACTGGCTGCAGGGACGAGGGGCAGGCTGTGGATGTGTCTGCCTAGAGCTCAGCAAAGCCTTTGCCACAGTCCCCACAGCATCCTCCTGGAGAAGCTGACAGCACCTAGACAGGTGACCCTGTGCTGGGCTGAACACTGGCTGGGTGACAGGGCACAGAGAGGGGCTGTGACTGGTGCCACATCCAGTTGGTGTCTGGTGACTGGTGGTGTCCCCAAGGGTTCAGTGCTGGGCCCAGTTCTATTCAACATCTTTCCTGATGACCTGCATGAGGGGATGGAGTCTACACTTAGATTTGCAGCTGACACTCAGTTGGGGCAGACTGTTGATCTCCTGGAGGGCAGGAGATGCTGCAGAGGGCCCTGGTCAGGCTGGGTGGATGGGCTGAGGCCAATGGGATGAAGTTCAACACGGCCAAGGGCTGGGGCCTGCACTTTGGCCACAATAACCCCTGCAGCTACAGACTGGGGGGGGGTTGAGTGGCTGGAGAGAGGCCTGGTTGAGAGGGACTGGGGAGTGCTGGGTGCCAACCAGCTGAAATGAGCCAGCAGTGTGCCCAGCTGGCACGGAAGGCCAACGGGATCTTGGCTGGGATCAGGAATAATGTGGGTCCTTTCTTTGTAACAGGTCTGCCCCCAAAATACCCCCCAGTAGCAGTGGTAGTTGTGACTACAGTTGCCAGTGCTACACTGTGTTTGGTGTTTGAAATAGTGGAATACAAGATAGGATTCTAATATTAAGCATCAGATAGAACACATTTTGGATATCTCCCTGGTTTAAAAAGTCGGATGATCTGTTTCACTGTGTTACAAACTGAACATTTCATTGTTGAAAGGAAAAATTAAAAAAACCCAGTAAACACTTTTTAGGAGCTGGCACAAATGAACATGTGAGGGAAATGTTTGCATCTGTAAGTGACACATAAAAAGAAGAGTTTGGGTCTGTGCATATTGCAGTGGATCATGGCTTGCAGATGTGTCACTGTTCTCTTGCATTGCTGCAAAAATATTTTCCTTGTGGTAAGAGAAGATAAAGGTTGGGTGAAAAAATAACCTGAATGAATGAAATGTACTGTGCAAATTCACAGATGCAGTGTTGAAAATGTGGGGGTTTCTCCCTCCTTACTGAGGGAGAAGGATGTGTTTGGTGTTGACAGGGAACAGCCCCTGTGGATTAATGTAAGAGTGGAAGGACTTCTTTCACTGTGAATATTACAGTAGCACTTTTTTATTCACTGAGTGTTGGAAAACTTCAGTGTAAGTTACAGCTGCCCAACTGCACTTGTGGTAAAACCACATCATAAATGTCCCTCATGGAGCATTAGGAAACAGACAGAGATGAGCTGGCAGAGGTGAGCTCTGGCCCAGGGTCTGGGGAAGAAATTCTGTTACAGAGGTGCCCATGTCCTCTGCAATGCTCTGGAGTTCTGCTCTTCTGCAGCTGGAGCAGGGCTTTGCAGAGCCCATCAGAAACAAGAGCAGACACTTCTCTGCAGGTTGAAGGCTTGGCTTTGGTTGTTGTGACCTGCAGTCACAGTGATGCTGACTGGTTTTTGCCATGAAGCTGGGCTATAGAAACTGAACTCCTCACCTGTTAGCTTAGTTGGAGTGCTTACAACCCGATAAAATGCTTGTGTGTGATGGGATTGATTTTGCTGGGTTTTATTTTTCCATTTGCTGTCATTTTTATTCTGGTTTGAGTAAAGTCTTGGTAAGCTGTGTGTTTTGAATACTCTGAGGTTGGATATTTGATGTACTCTTTAACAGTAAAGCTTAACCAAGGTGATGTTTTGATTCCACAGCATTCCATGCAACTCCCAACACCTACAAACGGAAGAATACAGAAACAGCTTTAGACAACAAGCCTTGTGGGCTGCACTGTTACCAGCATCTGGTAAGATCATAGAATTCATATCTAATTATATCTCATTAGCTCCATTAGAGTGGAGTGAACAGCAAGTTCTCCATGGGACAGCAAAGTGCCCTCTTGGTCAGAAAGGCCAATGGCATCCTGGGGTGCATGAAGAAAACTGTGTCCAGCAGGTGTAGGGAGGTTCTCCCCCTCTACTCTGCACTGGTGAGACCACACCTGGAATACTGTGTCCAGTTTTGGGCTCCCCAGTTTAAGAGAGACAAGGGTCTACTGGAGAGAGTCCAACAGAGAGCTCCAAGGATGATGAAGGGACTTGAGCATCTCCCCTGTGAAGAACTGAAGGAGCTGGGGCTGTTCAGTCTGGAGAAGAGAAGGCTGAGAGGGGACTTTATTAATATTTACAAATATCTGAAGGGTGAGTGTCAAGTAGAAGGGGTGAGTCTTTTTGCATGGTGCCCAGCAACAGGACAAGGAACAATGGGTATAAACTTGAGTGCAAAAGGTTCCACCTCAACATGAGGAAAAAAACTCTTCAATGTGAGGGTGCCAGAGCCTGGAACAGGCTGTCCAGAGAGGTTGTGGAGTCTCCTGTGGAGACTTTCCAAACCTGTTTGGATCTGTTGCTGTGTGGTCTGCCCTGGGAGGGAGGTTGGACTGGATCTCCAGAGGTCCCTTCCAACCCCTGCCATCCTGTGGTTTTATGACAGCAAGCTGCACAGTGTAAGGACATGCTAGATTTGTGACAGTGCATATACTTATGGGCCACTTGACATCAACTATGTTCTCTTGATGTTCTCCAAGGGGGAAGAAGGTCTTTGTGGAGGAGATTTCAGGGGGCTTTAAACTAGAGCTTTAAACTAGATGTAAAGGGGGGAGGGGACAGTGTCACCAGGTTTCCATGTGGCAAGGCGTGGGAGGACACAGCAGTGTGGGAGCAATGGGGGATCTCAAGCTGCTGCCCAGAAGCATGCTGGGGACAAAATAATGCAGTCAAGGTGTTGCAGAGATGACTCAGATCCCCTTCAGGTAGCAGCTGCTAACAGGGTAGCACCAGGGAAACACATCAATGGGCTAAAGGGGAGTTTCCCTGGAAAGATGATGTGGCCAATGGCCCAGCTGAGGAGCCTCTGCACACATGCACAGGAGCATGGCAACAAACAGGAGGAGCTGGAAGCCACCATGCTGCCAGGAGACTGTGACAGAGGCCATCACTGAAACGTGGTGGGATGAATCCCATGACTGGAGTGTGGCTGTTGATGGGTACAGCTGTTCAGAAGGGACAGAAGAGGAAAGAGGGGTGGGGGAGTTGCCCTGTATGGTAAGAAATGGATGGAATGTGATGAGAGACCCCTAACAATAACCATGAGCAAGTTGAAAGCTGATGGGTAGGAATTAGAAACCAAGGCAACAAAGGGAACCTTGTGGTTGGGGTCTCCTACAGGCCACCCTATCAAGAGGAATCTCTTGATGAAGGTTCTTACTCCAAGTACAGGAGTAAGTATCAAGTTCACAGGTTCTTGTCCTGCTGGGAGACTTCAACCATCCCCACATTTGCTGGCAAAGTAACAGAGCCAGCAGCAGACAATCCAGGAGGCTCCTGGAGAGCCTTGGTGCCAACCTCCTGAGGCAGGAATAGACACCCCCACCAGAGGGGAAACAACACAGCTGACACCAAGCTGAGTGGGGCTGTTGTAAGGCTGGAGGGATGGGATGGCATCCAGAGGCACCTGGATAGGCTGGAGAGGTGGGCCCAGGGGAACCTCATGAGGTTCAACAGGACTAAGTGCAGAGCCCTGCACCTGGGTCAGAACAACCCTCACTATCCATCCAGGCTGGGGGATGAGGAGCTGGAAAGCAGCTCTGCAGAAAAGGACTTGGGGATGTTGGTGGCTGAGAAGCTGGCCATGAGGCAGCAGTGGGCACTGGCAGCCAAGAAGGCCAATGGCAGCCTGGGCTGCATTGAGCTGTTTTCCAAAGGTGGATTCCATCAAGTGTTTGTACTTTCAAGACACAACAGGATGGAAGGTGAAATCTTTAGTAAAATAATCTGAAATAGTTCTCATAGTTTCCCTAATTTTTTTAGTATGAGAAACATGTAATAGTTGGCATTCTTTGCCACACCCCTTTCCTCTAGAGAAGAAACTGCCAGTGCTAGCCTTTAGAACAGTGCAGGATGCACACTGTGTGAGTGCTGTGTGCAAGCAGAATTCTGTTTTTTTGGAAAGTCTTCCTGTGGAATATTGCAATTTCCTTCTGTCCTCTGTGGAAATAGAAAGGTAAAAACCAAAACCAAAACTGTCTTTTATTTGGCAGCCAAGATAAAATTGGAACTGAAATACTGACCTAAGTACCTTGTAAATGTAGGTTTTGTTGTTGTTTTGGTTTTGTTTTCCCATGATAGCATCTGAAGTGTTTCTCTTCATGGCTAGAGTGCATTCACAGATTCACAGATATTAGGGGTTGGAAGGGAGCTAGAAGATCATCTAGTCCAACCCCCCTGCCAGAGCAGGGTCCCCTAGACCAAGTCCCCCAGGAACAGATCCAGGCGGGTCATTCAACTGCAGTGTGTGTGTACAGGATTCATTAGCAGAACAATGCAAATGTCCACAGCATGAACACCTTCTCCTCCAATCCCTGGCTGCAGGTGACACCCCTTTAGAGTTCCTGTAGTGCAAAGGTGCCTGTTTTGTGTGCAGGAGGGTGCAAAGGAGTTTGCAGCTGCCCTGACCGCCGAGCGCATCAAGACGCCGCCCAAGCGCCCGGGCGGCCGCCGCAGGGGGAGGCTGCCCAACAACACCAGCAGGCCCAGCACTCCCACCATCAATGTCCTGGAGTCTAAAGACACAGACAGTGACAGAGAAGCTGGCACTGAAACTGGAGGAGAAAACAATGATAAAGAAGAAGAAGAAAAGAAGGATGAAACATCCAGTTCCTCTGGTAAGGCCAGTCAGTGCTGCTCTACTCCAGTGCTTGACAGGGTAAAAACACCAAACCAAGCAAGTTGAGCTGTTCAGTCATAGAAACCATGTGGAGTGTAGGGAGCTGAGTGTGCAGATTGTCCCAGTTTATGTGTAGAGGTGAAAGAATACAATTTCAATAGGTCCTGTCACCTAATTGTTACTTCTTTAAGAGGTATGTGAAGTGCTGTTTTGTTGTGGCACTTAGAAAACAACAGGAAAAAAACCCAACCCTGGGATATTCCTAAGTTAATCATTGCAGTTAGTTAATCATTTAACTTTTTAAGTGCTGCATTAATGCTTTTTTCAACACAGCCTTACATTCACCAACCCTCTCATTCATTACAGAAGCAAATTCTAGGTGTCAAACACCAATAAAGATGAAGCCAAATATTGAGCCTCCAGAGAATGTGGAATGGAGTGGTGCAGAAGCCTCAATGTTCAGAGTTCTAATTGGCACCTACTATGACAACTTCTGTGCAATTGCCAGACTGATTGGGACCAAAACGTGTCGCCAGGTAAGAAAGGAAACTGTTCCCTAAGGGTGGTAGCATTTTACTTTTTAAACTGAAGCATAGAAATACTAGTATTGATTACAAGAGAAAACTGTTTAATTTTCTTGGTCTTCCCAAGAATGCTATGAACCAGAGTTCATGCCACAAATACATAAAAGTTAGTTTTAAAACTGTTCTTAAATTAAACTTTTACAGGAGGTTTAAATTAGACTGTCTGTTGTTAAATGAAAAAAAATAATCAACTTTAAATGTATTGTAAAGAGACTGTGACTGGATATAATCTGTAAGTTGTTGGAGGAAATCATACTAACTTGGAAAATGAGCAACTTTCTACTAGTGAGAGATTTATGGTGGATGTGTTATGGTATCTCTTGTTAGGTGTATGAGTTTAGAGTAAAGGAATCTAGTATTATTGCTCCAGTGCCTGCTGAAGATGTTGATACTCCTCCCAGAAAGAAGAAAAGGAAACACAGGTAAATCTGTTACTAATAACCTTAGCATAATAATACATTGGAGATATAGGGGATCAAAACAATATTCTGGGGAAAAAGTCCTCTCTCTTCTGCTTTTGCTTCCAAAAATTGCAGCAATAAAACAAAATGGTGTTTGGTCACTTGTCCTTCTTGTTGCTGCAAGTAGTTTAGATCAGAGTCACTCTGAACAGCTTGTTACAACATTCAAGATAGGAGTGTTATAATTTTGTTTGCAGCAATAAATATCACATTTACAAGCATTATAATGGAATTTGATAATGGTTATTTGGTATTTTATAAATTAAATTTGTTTGGGTTGTTTTGTTGGTTTTTTTTTTTATGAAAGGTGTTTCTTTAATATTCAGGAAACCATAAATGCAGCAAACTAGTGGGATTGCCTATTTTTTCTTTGAGAGACTATTCCTTTGTAGCTCCCCACTTTCACTACCAACCAGAACTTCAACTGAAGAGCCAGGTTAACAAGTTATTGTTTGAAGTGGAGCTGCAGTGAAAAACAAATCCATACTTTTTGTTGGAGCCACAAAGAACCCCTGAAAAAATTCTGTTGAAGTTGCAAATTCAGTGGCTACCGTCTGTCAGTGAAATGCATTTTTCTGTAAGAATCCTGGGGTTTGAAAAAATGTGACTGTGTTGATTACTTTTGTTCCCCAGGATAAGAGCATAGGAAATAAAAAGCTGTCTGAAAAATAGCAGGAATATTTATTTTTGCAAGCAATATGTACACATTTTTTTTCCATAAAGTTTCCTATTTCTCCCTTTAACTCTCCTTGTTTTTTTCAGAGTTTTTTCTTTCAGTTCTCCATCAGTTCTTCTTGCTTCTGTCTTAGTCTGTTGAAGCATAATTATTATTTCCAGGCTTAGTGAAATTCTTGATAGTGGCTCAAAGACACTGTTGACGTGGAGCAGAGTGCTCCTGCTTTACAGTACAGAGGCAGTCAGTGGGAGCTAAGAAAACATTCACTGAGCATCTGGAAGAGATCCTGTTCTCAACAAAAAATACTGATTTAATACTCCTGGCTCAAGTGTTCGGGCATTTGCTGGGCTTGGAGTTATTAGCCATGGTGCAGCTTTGGAATATGCAGTTGGGAAGGAGTTTGCTTTCAGATATAATTTTGCAAATTGCTACCAAAATGATGCTACTCCATTTAGTAGAAAAGAAATCTGAAAGGCTGAAGCTGCAGTGGGTTGTGTCACTGCCACGTTGACATTGTTTTGAAGGCATTTGGAGACTTCTTGTGGTTTGAGTTCTTTCCACATCAGTAAGATCATGTGCTACTGCATGGGCTTTCCTGGTGGCATGTTCTTCTTATTAGTTGCCAATAGAAAAAAACTTTTGTGCTAGCAGTTTAGTTTTGAAATGCCTTTTAATGCTTTTAATGCTGATTGAAGGAAGGAGATTCTGATTGTATGGAATCTGAGGTAATGAAGCTGTCTCCAGTCTCTGTGCAGTGGTGTTTTACAGCAGGAAAACCTTCTGGCTCACCTACTGCTGTCATCTGAGCACCTCCTTCTAGGAGCTCACTCACTCCTAGAGCCAGCAAGGCTTTCTGTGTGGGCAGGTTTCCACTGCAAGGGGCTGGTCTGCAGGTTCCCATGTGTTTGTGAGGTGAACAACCCCTGAGCCAAGGCAGTGCTCAGCAACCAGAGCAGCAGCAGGAGGAGGCTGCCTCTGATGGGCAGTAAAGCAGATTTTCTACCAAGACTTTGCCTGTTCCCTGAGCTCTCTTGGTGCCCACACAGGCAAACTCAGCAACTAGCTGGCAAGACCACACACCTCTTGGCTAGTAAAAGACAATCCCTTCCTTCCCTTTACCTTTTTCCCTTTCTTTCCCCCCTTTTTTCCATTTTTCCCTTTTTTTTCCCTCCTTTTTTCTTCCCTCCCTTTTTTTCCTCTCCCTTTTTTTCCCTCCTTTTTTCTTCCCTCCCTTTTTTTCCTCTCCCTTTTTTTCCCTCCTTTTTTCTTCCCTCCCTTTTTTTCCTCTCCCTTTTTTTCCCTCCTTTTTTCTTCCCTCCCTTTTTTTCCTCTCCCTTTTTTTCCCTCCTTTTTTCTTCCCTCCCTTTTTTTCCTCTCCCTTTTTTTCCCTCCTTTTTTCTTCCCTCCCTTTTTTTCCTCTCCCTTTTTTTCCCTCCTTTTTTCTTCCCTCCCTTTTTTTCCTCTCCCTTTTTTTCCCTCCTTTTTTCTTCCCTCCCTTTTTTTCCTCTCCCTTTTTTTCCCTCCTTTTTTCTTCCCTCCCTTTTTTTCCTCTCCCTTTTTTTCCCTCCTTTTTTCTTCCCTCCCTTTTTTTCCTCTCCCTTTTTTTCCCTCCTTTTTTCTTCCCTCCCTTTTTTTCCTCTCCCTTTTTTTCCCTCCTTTTTTCTTCCCTCCCTTTTTTTCCTCTCCCTTTTTTTCCCTCCTTTTTTCTTCCCTCCCTTTTTTTCCTCTCCCTTTTTTTCCCTCCTTTTTTCTTCCCTCCCTTTTTTTCCTCTCCCTTTTTTTCCCTCCTTTTTTCTTCCCTCCCTTTTTTTCCTCTCCCTTTTTTTCCCTCCTTTTTTCTTCCCTCCCTTTTTTTCCTCTCCCTTTTTTTCCCTCCTTTTTTCTTCCCTCCCTTTTTTTCCTCTCCCTTTTTTTCCCTCCTTTTTTCTTCCCTCCCTTTTTTTCCTCTCCCTTTTTTTCCCTCCTTTTTTCTTCCCTCCCTTTTTTCCCCTCCTTTTTTTTTCCCAGGAAATCTTTTTGCAGGGATCTAAAGTCTCACAGGCAAAAGGTGCAGCTGAGGCACGGGCACAGATATTCTCATGTGCCATGGTAGGAAGGATGAGTGGCAGTGAAGGTGTGGGTGAGATGTAGTTTAGAAGACTGCAAAGAATTCTTTGAGCAATGCCAAAAAATCAAACACTCCAAAGACTTAGTTACATATATTGAGATAATTAACATATATTTTGAATTGTAAGTGCTGTTTCTGGCAGCAGAGAACCCCTGTGCAGGGAGAGAAATGCTGGTACAGCTCCTTCCAAAGCAGCCTGAGTAGCTGCTGCCACTGCCCCCTAAGAACATGGGCAAGATCTAGTAGGTTATTAGCAGAGAACAATACTTTTGACAGCTTCTGGAAACATATTCTGAGGTGGGAGTTTGTGCACATGCACAAATGGACCTGCTGGCTGGGAGATCTGCCACTGCCCAGTTTGGGTTTTCTTCACTGTCTTTTCTTTCCCTTTGCTTCCTGGTGCATGCATCCAGATCTTGCCTTTTGTTTCTGGTTGAGATAGCAGATTGTAGGGCAGATAACCCACCTGTAGTAGGCTCCTCATTCCCCTTGGCTCTGTGCACTGACCAGGGCACCTTGCAGTGCTGCCTGGCCACTCCTGAGAGTTATGAGTGAATTAATTTACTTTTTGTGCCAATCAAACCTCCTGGCAGGTTGGTCACTGTTGGCAGTTCATCCTGTTTTGTCATTCCCCAGAGTTCATGCTCATCCTTGTGTCTTCAGTTCCCTTCTTGGGGCCTCAGCCTCTGTTACAAGAGTGACTGAATTGGTGCCTTTGCCACTGGGACTGCTGCATTTAATTCCCCCCCACGTGGAGTGTTTGGTGTTGGTGCTGTTGATGGTGGCAGGCTGCTGTCACATTGTCCTTGCAGCCTCTGCTTCCCCATGAAACAAAGTCTTCTGTGGCAACTAGTCAGCAAGTTAATTACTTTTTAAAGTAATTATTAATTAGGATAGTGCTTACTTGTTTAAAAAACAAAACAACCAACAAACAAGAAAAATCCCACCAGCTCCCCCCAAAAAAGTTAATACTAGTTGCTAATGAAAAGGTGATTTAAGGATCTATCCACAGAAAGCTTTTAAGGGTCCAGGATGCTGGTAGGTCCTTATCTGGCACAGAGAGACAAGATTCTGTGAAATAACCATCCAGAATATGCTAGGTGTTGTCTGACTGGTATTCACAAATAGAGAATAGCAAAGTGCTCTGATGTACATTAGAGTAATTTAAGTCAAAATTGCTCTGCTTTCAACTCTTTGGGAACTGTCATCTTGCCAAGAATCAGTGTCTCCCACTTCAGATGTGGCTGGCCTTTTTATTTCCTAAAGTGAGTCAATATTAATAGGAGTGTCACCTGTTTATTCCAGTGCTCTGCAGTGCCTCTGGGTTTGTGCCCTCAGCCTCATGGACTTGGAGCAGCCTGCCTCTGTGTTTCTGATTTCTGGGGGTTCCCTCACGTGCTCTTGGGGACACCAGCACCCCCTTAGAACCCTTAATCTTAGGGTTACAGCAGGAGTGGATCTGGTTTTATGAAAGAAGGAGCAGCTGCAAAGTCCTGTTCAAATAGTTGCAGCCAGAGCTATTTTTTCAGAGTGCAAACTTGTGAGTGTGGAATTCACTGCAAGGCAGAGCAGCTTTCTGAGGGTCCTAGCTGGGGTTTGTAGGTACTGGTGCTCATGAGTACTTGGGGCTGCAGAGCTGGCTGCAGCTGGCAGTTTATTATTTGGCAGGTAATGAGGCTTCACTCATTCTCTTCAAGTTGCTCTATGATGCACTAAGGAAGCACAACAAGTATAAACTTTGAAAATGCTTCACCCAGATTGTCCCTGTGTTTGTTCCCTGGAATTCAAGTGCTCATTAAAATTACAATTAGAATTGTAGAAAAACTAAAACCATTTTCTGCTTTAATTTTAATGCTGCTGAAATGGAAGGTTAGTTTTCCTTTTGGATGCTCTGGTCCAGACAGATGCTCCTGCTGGATTGTCCCTGGCACAGGAGCCATTCCCTGCTCAGAGAGCTCACCACCTGACATGGACACACAAGAAAAAGGCTGAGAATTATTTGCAAGAACTTTCAAGTGCAGTGTGTTATTTTAGGATACCCAAAAGCATGTTATTCTTCAAAACAAGCCCCACATCTCTTCCAAGAGGAGTGCTTGGCTGAAGCAGCACAGAGCAGTGCACTGAGGGAATCCAAGGGTGTAGGAGAGGCACCTAGTGTGAAGCAGAAGGGAAGGGGCTCTGCAGCAGCCCCAGTGAGAGCACACTGAGGAGAAGGGGGGCCAACCAGAAGAAACCCTGCCCCAGTGTGGCTGTGCCAGGCAATGTGATCTGCTGCCCTGTCCTTGCAGCTCAGCACAGGGGTGGCAGCTGCTGGGAGCTGCAGGGGAGCAGCACTGGGCAGCAGGCAGCTGACAGACATCCCCTCCAGTGCTCAGGCACATCCTCCACCTCTCTGCCACATCCTTCTCCCTGTTCCTGCCCTCTCAGAGCAGCTGCAGTGGCCTCCTCTTTGCAGGTTTGCTCTCCAGGCCATCTGAACTGAAGCATCTCTGCAGCCTGGGCTGGGTGGGGGCTGTTTGCCAATCCTGGGAGCAGAGGAATGCTGCTGGGAGGGGGTGGGGGGTCGGGGGGCTCAGCCTGCAAAGCAGTGACCTTAGTTCCAAGAGACTGGTGGTTCTGCTGCAGCCTTTCCTGCCACGTGCAGCTGGTAACTGTTGATGTTGGCAGAACCTTTCTGATCCACAGTCCCAGAGTGGGGGCAGGCTGCAGCTGCCTTTCCCAGACCCCTGCAGGAGGAGCTCCTGTCAACCTTGTTTTGTTTTGTGTTTTTTGCAGGTTGTGGGCTGCTCATTGCAGAAAGATACAGCTGAAAAAGGGTTAGCATCTTTCCATTCAATTTCTGTCCTCAACTTTGAAGATCCTACTATTTTATTATATTTTTTTTTTTTCAATGTTAGGCCATTATATACATTCCATGGGGAGCTAGAGATTATAGGGGGGAATAAAAAGAGAAAAAGCAAGCTCTGATTCCACATAACTACAGGGACAAAAGGTACTGTTTGTTTGCATAACTGGCACACCTCTCTAGGATTCAATAAGAAGGAAAGGAGGCTGAATTTATAATCTCTCCAGTATGGCCTCATTGAGGCACAGGTAAAAATGGCATTACCAATAGGAGCTGTGGTAAAAAAGCAGCAGTTGGGTTTTTTTTAAGACCATCTTATTTTAGAAATAATTACCTGAAAAATTGTTAGGAGTGGCTGGGACTTTTAGCAACATAAAGAATTGAGCTTTTTCTGTCTCTTTTCTTTTTGGCTGCTAACTGGAGCATTTCTACAAATACATTCAGACCCAAAACAAGCTCAGAAGCACTCACAGCAGATCAAATGTGCATAGCACCAAATTCTCCTAGCTGCTCTGCAGGTGAATTCAGCTCTAGGCTTGTGCCTGTAAGAAGCTGTTGCATTGGAAAATTGGCTTGGGAAGGCACAGTGGTGTAATGACCAGTGTTGTCTTGCCACTGTAGCTGTTGGAAAGTTGATTGTTGCTTCAGAGTAAAAATTACTTTGGGTATTTGAGCTAATTTCCTTTGATTAAATATCAGTGTCACCCTAGGATGTGTTCCCAGAGGAAATGATACCATTGCAGGTTCATTTTTCAGTTTTCCACAGCATAAACTGAATACTGAAAGCAGCTGAGTAGTGGGAGGAATGGTGTGCACTGGGAACCAGGCAGCTGAGGTGACATCACACCTGACTGACATCACAGTTCTGGTGTAGTGCCTTGTGTTTTTAACCACACTCAGCAGAGGTTTGGGGCTTTTTTGTTCATTTTGGGGGTTTTCTTAGTTAAATGACTGAATTTTTCCTTTCAAGAGTGGAAGGAGCTGCATGTTGGTTCTTTGCACCTTTCAACTTTGCCCACTGTTGCTGTTTTTATCCAGATGGGTCATCCAATCATGTTTACAACTACCAGCCCTGTGATCACCCAAGGCAGCCCTGTGACAGCTCCTGCCCCTGTGTCATTGCTCAGAACTTCTGTGAGAAGTTTTGCCAGTGCAGCTCAGAATGTGAGTACAGTTGGAGAGCTCTCTGTCCATTCCTGTCACTGACACTCCCCTCTGGTGAATTCAGTTGGTGTGTGCTGCAGACAGTGCAGGAGCAGCAAACTCTGTCCTGCTGTGGGAAGGCAGCACACAGTCAGTTTAATTCCCCTCTTAATTAGCCATTAAATGAAGCCAGAAACAACCTTGAGACTTAAAACTGATGGAGACTGAAGTGGAAGCAGCAAAGGTCCCCTCACTACAAGAAGGATGTTGAGCTGGAATGGGTTCAGAGAATGGCAATGAAGCTGGTGAAGGGTCTGGAGAGTTTCTCCTATGAGGAGAGGCTGAGGGAGCTGGGATTGTTTAGTCTGGTGAGGAGGAGGCTCAGGGGGGACCTTATTGCTCTCTACAACTACCTGAAGGGAGGTTGTAGGGAGGTGGGGGTCGACCTCTTCTCCCTAGTTAAAGATGACAGGGCGAGGGACAATGGCTGCAAGTTGCACCAAGGGAAACTTAGGTTGGATATCAGGAAGAATTTCTTTGCAGAGAGGGTGGTTAGGCATAGGAATGGGCTGCCCAGGGAGGTGGTGGAGTCCCCATCTAAACACTTCAACACCTACAGGTGTTTAAGAATCGTGTAGATGTGGTGCTGGGGGACATGGTTTAGGGACACTGCCAGTGTAGGGTTAATGGCTGGACTTGATGATCTTGAAGGTCTCTTCCAACCAAATCATTCTGTGATTCTATGAAGGGAGGAATTCACAGATTCACAGAGTGTCAGGGGTTGGAAGGGAGCTAGAAGATCATCTAGTCCAACCCCCCTGCCAGAGCAGGGGCACCTAGACCAAGTCACCCAGGAACAGATCCAGGTGGGTCTGGAATGTCTCCAGGGCAGGAGACTCCACAACCTCCCTGGGCAGCCCCTGCCAGGCTCTGCCACCCTCACTGGGAACAAGTTTTTCCTTGTGTTTCCCCTCAACCTCTTGTGCTCCAACTGACTCCCATTGCCTCTTGTCCTGTCACTGGATGTCCCTGAGCAGAGTCTGGCTCCATCCTCCTTACACTGCCCTCAACATCTTGACAGACACTGCTGAGCTCCCCCCTCAGTCTCCTCTCCTCCAGGCTAAAGAGCCCCAGCTCTCTCAGCCTCTCCTCAGCAGGGAGATCTCCACTCCCTTCAGCATCTTGGTGCCCTGCGCTGGACTCTCTCCAGTAACCACAGTTCTTCCAAGTGTCAGACAGCAGTGGCAGTGTTTGTGCTCACATTCCACACGTTTCCCCAGTCTGAGCTGTGCCACGTGGCCCACGTGAAGCACGTCTGTGACTGTGTGCTCTGTCCCTGGGTGTCTGCAGGCCAGAACAGGTTCCCCGGCTGCCGCTGCAAGGCCCAGTGCAACACCAAGCAGTGCCCCTGCTACCTGGCTGTGCGGGAGTGTGACCCCGACCTCTGCCTCACCTGTGGGGCAGCTGACCACTGGGACAGCAAGAATGTCTCCTGCAAGAACTGCAGCATTCAGAGAGGATCCAAAAAAGTAAGTGGATATGCAGCTGTAGCTGCACGTGCCTGTTGGTTTGGAGGCAGTTCAGTTTGCCTGCTGGCCCCTTTGCTGTTAACAGGAGAGCCAAGGAGCAGCTCTTACTCCTGTGGCTGCTCTGATGCTGTTCAGCTCTGGGGGGGTTTCACCCTGTACTGCTGCTGCTTTTGGAAAGTCTTTCCCTAGATCAGCATGAGGGGGTTTGGCTGAGACACAGCTACTGGCTGTTCCCTGCTGCAGTTGACTCTAACGTGCAAACTCGTACCCAGGCAGCCAGAGATGTTGCAGGAGCCCACTCGGCTCTGTTAACAAACACCAACCAGGGCTTATTTCTGCTCCAGAACATCTTCTAACAAACCATTTCAGTCCAATGCTGATCTAATCAGTTGTGGGCTCCTGTCTGCAGGCTTTTCTGATTTGAAATTCTTGGTGTGTATGTTTTTATGTAACACCTTGTCCTGGTTTCAGCTGGGATACAGTTAATTTTCATCCTGGTAGCTGGTACAGTGCTGTGGTTTGGATTTAGTGTGACAGTGATGTTGACAACATACTGATATTTTAGTTGTTGCTAAGTAGCACTCAAGATAAGGTGAGGATTTCTCTGTTTCCCATGCCCTGCCAGTCAGCAGGTGCACAAGGAGCTGGGAGGGAGCAGAGCCAGGCCAGCTGATTCTAACCAGTCAGAGGGATATTCCATAACCACAGAGTGCCTCAGCTGGGGGAACTGGCTGGCAGGGCTGGGTCCCTGCTCAGGCAGCAGTCAGGGGGTGGTGAACAGTTGCACTTTGTGTCACTTGTCTTTTCTTGGGGTTTATTTTGCTCTCTGTTACATTCCTTTTCATTAGTATTGTACATTATTGTGGTGACAGTTTTATTTCATCATGGTTCTTATTTCAACCCATGAGGTTGGTTTTTTTTCTCCAAGTAATTTACCCCATCCAACTTATAGGGGAGAGGAATGAGTGAATGGCTGCACAGTGCTTAGTTGCACTTAGTTGGGGTTAAACACCTTTATATTTCAAGGTTACACACCTTTATTTCAAGGTTAAACACCTTTATTTCAAGGTTAAACTAAAATTTTGACCAGTTTTCAAGTACTCTGCATGGTTTTGCTGTCACATACAACTTCTGATGCACAAATTCGAGTGTGCATTTGATAATTAGAAGTATTTGTGTTTGCTTTCTCCCCTGGAGTCTCTGCACCTTTCATTAAGTGATACAATTAAAACCAACCCAACCAACCCCTAACCCAAACCAAACCAAAGCCAGTGTAAGCCATGCACATCTAATTTCTGCCACACACCCTCCCCTGACTCTTCTCTCTCCACAGCACTTGCTGTTGGCACCTTCAGATGTAGCAGGCTGGGGAATTTTCATCAAAGATCCTGTCCAGAAGAATGAATTCATCTCTGAATACTGTGGTGAGGTAAGGATGGAGTCACAGGTTAGAGTTTAGTTGCTGAAGTGATGTCAGATGATGGGTGATGGACAGGTATCTGTGTCAGCCTCTGCTCTCAGAGCTCTGAACCCAGGATGGCTGAAAGGTCACCCAAAAATGGGCACAAATTCCTGTGAGAATGAGAGGCTGGAATGTCATTTTTGCCCTAGATTTATTTAATTCAGACATGCCTGGGATTTTGTGCAAAGTAATTGAGTATAGAACCAAAATGGAGTGCCTGCTTTCACTGCAGTACCTTCTGTAGGAATAAACCCCTGGACCAGGTGTGTGCTCTTCAGAAGAGAAGCAATTCCTGCTTTCCTTCTGCTCTGAAAGAACCTATGCTGAGAGCAAACCATGGCTGATTGATAAGCACAGAAGGCTGGCTGGAAACAGTACTTCATGTTTGGGAATATTTTCAGCTGTAGAGAAGAATAATAATGAAAAATAAAAAATAAAAATCCACACCTTTGGAATGTCTGGGATTTTCGACTGCTATGGTTACAAAAACCCATGAGGTGGTCTCTCTTAAAAATCCTCTCTCTTTCAGATTATTTCTCAGGATGAGGCAGACAGAAGAGGAAAAGTGTATGACAAATACATGTGCAGCTTTCTGTTTAACTTGAATAATGGTATGTATGCACTGCTCACAAGCCTGGAGCATAGAGGAACCATTCTGGACAGCTCTCTTCTGCAGGCAGCAGACAATAATCTAATTGACATTAATAATAAAGCAATAGACAACAATGGAATGTTCAGTGCTAACTTCCCATATTTCTGGAGTTTGTCCTTGTGTAATAAAGGTAGAGAAGCTTGCTGTGGGAAGTGAGGTAGTGTGAGTGGGGCAGAACACCAGTGGAAGGCAGGGTTTGAGAGGGCAGGAATAATTTGAGCCTTGCAGCACAATAAAGTTACTGTGGGATGACACACAAGCTCTGCCCTGTGGGAAGCTGAGCAGTTATGTTTTCCAGCTGCTAAAATCCAGGCACACTGGGTATTAAACACAAAACAGAGTGTGTAGGTGACCTGTCCATCAGCTGTGGGTTTGTTCTTTCTTCCCCTCTTAGATTTTGTGGTTGATGCAACACGCAAGGGCAACAAAATCAGATTTGCAAACCATTCAGTGAACCCCAACTGCTATGCAAAGGGTAAGTTCCCCTCACATGCTTTTCCCCAGTGTACAGAGTGCTGGAGGACACTTGTGCACAGTGCCCTTTTCATCAGTGTTTGTGGTAATCTCAGCTTTTCTTTTCAACAGTTATGATGGTTAATGGTGACCACAGAATAGGAATATTTGCTAAAAGAGCCATTCAGACTGGTGAAGAACTGTTCTTTGACTACAGGTTGGTAGATGGCTGTTGTAACTGCTTCCTAGCCCAGGCTGGATGGGCTTCCAGTGCTTCTGCCCAGCTCATAATGAACTCCTGTGCCTGCCTCCTTCCAACTGCAGGCTCAGCAGGGGTCAGCATCCCCTGGGGGTTCTGTTGAAACCCCAGTTAGACACTGGAGCAAAGCAGCTGGGCAAGACCCTCTGCAGAGGTGGAATGGCAGCTTGTACAGGGAACAGGTGTTGGGAACAGCTGGAGACAGCCCTGCACAGCTTCTCCAGCCTGACCTGCATGGTAAACTCCTTCTGCTGGGGTTCCCTGGGTATCCAGCATGGATTGGCTCTCCCAGCATTCAGGAATGGGCAAGTGTTGCTGTTACTGCAGAGAGGAGCTGGCTAAGGCTGTTCATCATCTCCCCTAGACTAGTATCCCTTGCAGCAAATGGAGATGTGCAGTGAGTGTGCAGCTCAGCCCTGAGGTTGCTTTTCAGAGCTAAAATCAATTTCACTAGTGTGAGAGTCCAGGTGAAGAAGTGTAGAATTTTCTTCCTTCACTAAAAGCACTTTCCTGAGTGCTCAGCACCATTCTGCACCTGCAAAGTCACACCAAGGCCCCAGCTGTTGTGGGAAATCTGAGCACCCTAGGCTGTGGTGCTGGCCTGTTGTGTCAGACCACTGAACCTGAAATGTTCACTGGCACTGGGTTTTATTTTTGTGTTTCATTTCTTTCAGGTATAGCCAAGCTGATGCCCTTAAATATGTGGGCATTGAGAGAGAAATGGAAATCCCTTGACACCAGCTACCTCTTCTTTTAAACAAACAGCTGCCTTATCTTCAGGAATTTCTAGTACTGTGGGCAATTTTAGAAAGATAAAAAAAAGATGCAATTTGCAATTCTGTATTTGCAAAGTACTGTAACAGTAATTTATAATAACAAATTGAAAACCACAACCAACTTTTTATTGCCTTCTCACCAGCTGCAAAGTGTTTTGTACCTATGAACTTTTGCAATAATGTGATGTGGTACATTTTTCAACCTTGAATAAAGGATACTTGAACTTCTTCATTTTTACTGCAACTGAGTTGGGATTTTTTGTCAGCCAGGGGAGGAATCAATGCCAAGTTATCTCAAGTTCTGGTGAAGGCAGCTCTATAAACATCTACCTCTTACTGTTAGCTCAGGTCACACTCAGATCCACGTGAAGATGTAACCAGGGTAGGAGACACGGGTCAGGCTGACCATGGAACTGCAGCACCTAAGTCAGTCCCAGTCCTGCAGTTCCTATGCACCCTGGGAAGCAGCTCCAGCCACTCTGCCAGGGGATGGGTGCAGTTCAGAAACTCCTTCAGCGCCTTCCTCCAGTCAGCTGTGGGAGCTCTGCAGCCTCCTGCTCCCCTGAACACCTCTGCTCCAGCCAAGGGGGAGAGGGCAGGGCAGGGACACTCTGCTGCAAAACCATTTCAAGAACTTCTGCCAAGGGTGACCCTGCCCCTGCTGCAGGGAGGAGGCACCAGGGCCAGGCCCTGCTGAGCAGCAGCCCCAGCACCAGTGCTGCTGCTTCCCCCTTCTGCACAGCACACAGGCAGAGGCAGAACTGAATTCATACCCCTCACCTTACCCATAAGAGAGTGAAAGTCAAACCTGTTTCCCTGCTTGGTTAAAGCAGGGCTGGGGCTGGAACTGCAGTGTCTGCACCTGGCTCTTGAGCACAGAGCTGTGCAGGAGCTGGTGCAGAGCCAGTGCTGCTTGAGCCAGCACCCAGCTCTGTGTGTGTCACTGTCCTTCAGCCTCCTGCTGCCCCATACATCCTGCTACAGGCATCTGCCAGACAGGTTACAGAAACAAAACTATAACCCCAAACAACAGCCCCAGCCCCATTCTTCTCAGTTTCAGAAGGAATCTGAAGTTGAGAATTTGAGAACTGAGCAGCAAGCTGCTTCAAGGAGCTGTGCTGGCCCTGTTAGTGCTATTACAGTTCTTGCAAGCCTGCAACAGTCAAGTGGGGATGAGACTTTTCCCCTACTTCCCAAAACAGTTTGGATCACATCTAATAAAACACAATAATTTACTTATTTTTTAAGCTCAGGCATTTCTGTAGGTTAGAGATCAATTTTAACCATGAAAAATTAGTTCCCCATAGAGAAAAACAGTATCAACACAAAACCTGGCCCACTTTATGCCAAAACAAAACCCTGAACAAACTAGAAGGGGAGAAAAAAAGGGTTTAGCTGCAGAAATTGGGTTCTTTTCACCATCAAAAATAGAAATTAACAAACAGACCTGTGACTGTGGGGGGTTTTGCTTATAACAAATGGAAAGCTGCTACTCCTTACCCGTGTATAGTGTACACAGAACGTGGTGAGAGCAGGGGAATGAAGCCTCACCTATCACTAACTGTGCAGTAGCACTCACAAGCATTTTAATTCCCATCACATGTTGCATTTAATGGGAATTAATCTTTAGGAACACACTCAATTTTCTGTTCTAGTCAAAGAAATTAGCAGCCTAAGCCTGCTTTGTTCAGGGCAGCTTGGAGGCAGGTGATGCATTTTATAGGTTCCCAAACTGTATTAAAACCAACTCCACCTTCAGAGGATGAAGTATCTCCATCTTCTGCAATGATCCCAGCCTTTTCTTCTCAAAACACAGACATTTTTGAAGCAACTTGCACATCTGATGATAGATTCTTTTCTTCAGAGGACAAAGGGTGCTTAAATCACCAGAAAAACAGGGAAAAGGAGGAAAAGCAAAACAAATTTCTATAGCTTTCATATGCATTATACCTTTTATTTACATTTAGAAAGATAAGTCATGAAACTTAAAACCAAAAAAACCAAATGCAACTTGTACAGAAATCTTTTAATTTTTTTTTTTTCTTTTTATTTATCACACATTAGAAAATGAAACACACTATACAAATGGTTTTTCATAGCAGATTACACATGGGTCCATTCAGACTCGCTCTCAAAGTGCTGCCAACATGTCTAGGTGCTGCCAGGGAGGGCAGCTGTTTATCATCTAGCCAATGGATCGGTTTAAATGCAGTAGCATGCAACCCTTACAGCACAAGGGTTTGATTCCTTTCTGTTCTTAAATTAGGTTAAATGGCATTGGTGTCCATATTTACATACTTGAAATGTATCAATCCTGAGCAGTTCTGATGTAAATCTGAGACTGGCTGATGGGAGTCCTGGTCTCAGCTGTTAAAAAGGGAGGTCCCCATGGCAGCAGGGTGCCCGCTATGAAGTTCCGTCGCTTTCATTCTTTCCATCACAGATCATCTATTTGCTGAGTGTCACACAGTCAAGTAATTGCTAATTAAAATGTTAAGCCAAGTAACTGTAGGTGTCCTTCTCCCCATCTACACGTTCCAGGTACTCCTTCTCAATCAGAATGTCGATGCATTTCTGTGGGAGAAACACAGAGGGAGGTAGGGCTCCTGCTCTGGAGACATTCCAGACCCGCCTGGATCTGTTCCTGGGTGACTTGGTCTAGGTGCCCCTGCTCTGGCAGGGGGGTTGGACTAGATGATCTTCTAGCTCCCTTCCAACCCCTGACACTCTGTGATTCTGTGATACTGGCAGCAGAGCCCTCTCTGCTTGCTCCAGCCTTTGGACTAATGTGGCTGGCACCTGAGTTTCATGCCAGCTTCAGTAGTTCCCTGAACTGAGCTATGCTGCTTGATTCCAGTCCAGGGTAGGGACTGGGAGAGCAATTCATCATCACTATGCTGAACAACTTGACAGCAAGACAGCAAAGAGTTTAAGATGCAGAGTGCTTGCTGTGGGGCAGCAGCTGCAGTCACCAGCCAGCTGTTTCCCAGACCCACCTGGGTGTGACTCACAGCACTGGTGCCAGTTCAGACAGCTGCTCTCCACTGCCTGCTCTTTGCCTCACCTACCCCTTGGCTGTGTGCGTGAAGCCGCTGCACAGACTGATGGTGAAACCATAATGAAATGAGGTTGGCCAAGGCTCTGAGCAGCCTGGGCTAGTTGAGGGTGTCCCTGCTCCCTGCAGGGGGCTGCACTAGATGACCTTTGGAGGTCCCTTCCAGTCCTAAACACTCTATGGTTCTAAATACAGTGCCCCCCTCCCCAGCTGTTTTATTCCAGAAGAACCAGGACACTGTCCTGTTGAGCTGCCCTATAAAGAGTGGCAACCCCACAGCTGGGAGAGCAGGAACAAGAGCTAAGCCTGGAGCTGATGCTGCTGTGAGCTGGCAGTGATGTGAAAAGGTTCAATCCAACCACTATTTTACCCACTGCAAACAATACAGAACATGCAAGTTACCATAAGAAACTAACTGACTAAAATGAGTGTTTCTGGTTAAAATATTTCCTACTTATTTACAACCCCCAAAAAATCTGTCCTTACCCATCCCATCTCCTTAGCTTCCCTTTTGAGTTCAGAAGCAGGCAGTTCTCTATGTGTATTTCCTCCTCAGCTCTTGGAATACAGGGTCTCACCTACCTTAATTACTGGAACTCGTGGCTTGAACCTTGAGGACAGCTGTGTTAGCACTTCTCCAAGCAGCTGCTGGTGTTTTAGAACCTTCCTCATTTTCATGATCCTAACAATAGCAGCCTGCAGAGCCAAGTCAGAAAAGTGTGCTTAGGAGAAAACTATTATTCTGGATAAAGCCATTTTACCCCCCTAGGAAAGCATGTCTGCTAGGGCAGCAGTCACAGCAGCAAACTCCAGCCCTGGATGGACAGCAGCATCCCCACAAACACTCCCTACTCATGCAGAACTCTGCTTGCACACAGCACACAGGCAGCAGAAGTGGGTGTGACAGATGAGTTTTAAGAACTACCCTGTTTACAGTCATAACAGCACCAGCAGACACCTAGAGCAACATGAACCTGCTGATGCAACAGGCAGCCTGTGCTACACATTTAACCATTACTGAGCACTTTTATTAGTAGTGCATTTGTATTTCCTTCCAGTTTCCCTCTGCTTCTCAGGGGTTCCTAATGCAATGACAGGAAAACACTGCCAGGGTCACACTACCATGTGAAAACTGAGTTTGCACCCAGGACAGAGCTCTGGTGAGTGTGTGCATCCAGGCAGCCCACTCACTCATCAGCATGGTGTCAGAAAACACAGGAAGCAGAGCAGCCCCCCATGCTTTCCACATTTTCTATCACAGACTCTGATCTTAAGGGTATTGTAAATACATTTTTAGCTCCCACACAGCACACCCTGCAACGACACAAGGTTGTCTTGTCCTAAAAATCTGGAAAGCCCCTGAGGAAGCTCCATCAGGAGATGGCAAAGCTGGAGTTCTGAGCATTCTGCAGTCCATGTCACCTGAATCAGTAGTTTCCTATCTTCCTCTATGTTTTTGTGTGTGGTTTCCTGCTCCTGCTTCTGTTCAGTCTTCATTGGCACATTGATGTTTACCCTTAATTTTTTGCTGTGAAGAAAAACAGAAAGAAATCCCACAATTAGCCTCTTTAAAAGCCATCAAGCAAACAAAAAAAACCCCACCCCCATGGCAGAAGAAGTCACCAGCACCAGCACTTTGCAGTGGTGGATCCCAGTAGCACGGGTGGCTGCTCAGATGGAACTGTTCCCTCACTGCATTAACAGAACTCACCAAGAGTTCTCAAACCTCTAACTACCAGCCAAGGAGAGAAGCAAAGAATGAGTGAGGTCCAAGGAAAGGTTTTAAAAGGTTTCTTTCACTTGAGATCTCATCTGCAGGAAATACTGAACTTCTCACTGAATGTGTGTGTTCCTGCCTGTGCTCTGGTAAGCTTGACAAAAGGCACCACAGTGCTGGGAACAGGCTTGTCACATGGGAATGGTGAAAGCAACACTGGTTAAAGTAGGTAATAAAACTCCTGAAAATCATGTTTATGAGCTTTCAACCCTGTACACTCCACAGTTCTAGAGCCTTCTCCTAATGGATAAACATTCAAGGCTGTGACCTTTGCTGGTCACTGTACAGTACCACAGCCTCAGAGAATCTGATGCATTTTGCTGAGTGCATGCAAATCATGCATCTCAGGAAAAATCAGCACCATGTCCAGCCAGAAATAAATGAGACTAAAATCAGACACAAATGGAAGCACAAAAAGTATGTATGAAAACATGTTCCAGGCCTTGACAGGCTTGATGACCAAGTGGAAGTCAGACAGCTGAAATTTTCCCCATCCCCACCCCAAGCCAACCCTCTGCTTTGCAGCTAGTGCACTTTGGATCCATATTTGAATTGCACTTGAAGCCTGGAGCTCTCATCCCAGGTACACGAGGTTTTCCCCAGATGCTGAAAGCAGGAGGAAGATGCCACCCATTAGATGTAAGTGATGTTTGCTGCTGAAGTTTTTCCTTACTTTTTATAACCAAGATACAGTTTTATTAAGGTATCTGGTTTTAACTCCACCTCATCAACGTTTGCATTTTCATCTTCCAAAACCTGCAAGAAATAAAGCAAGAAAATAAATGAATAAATGTTCATTAACAGATGTTGCTGGCTGTTAAGCTGCTGGTAAAAAAGCCAGAGTACTTACAAGCAACTTTGATTTCAACAGTATCTGTAGAACTTGTGCCAAGATATCCTACAAAACAACAGAAAATATCAGCACAGATAGATATGTCCTTTTTTCTGTCTTAAAATACTACAACAAGAATACACAGATTTAGACCAAGAACTGTAAGTGCAGAACACTGCAAATGGGTGAAAAAGCAGTGAAAATGGAGTTCACAGGAACCATGTAATAAACCCCATTTTCTGGGTGTCAGGATATCCCCCTGTGGTCAGTCCAATGATGTCACATTCTTTAGGAAGACTCGGCAATGAATCTTCCCAGCTGCTGTTGGAGCTACTTTCTAAGATTAAAAGTGTAAGAGATTTCCCAAACCATGGAAGGACAGAGACCATGGAAGCCTAAACCTCAGAAATCAATTGTTTTTCTTTTCTTGCTTCCAGCAGGGCTCTGTTCTGGCTGCTGTCACTGCTCAGTCACCCCAGTGGCTTCACTGCTCTCCATGTTCTGGGCAGGTTTCTAAAGCTGCTACCTTAGGGTTTTATTCTGCTCTAACTATAGCCTTGGTTAAATCTATCTATCTATCTATCTATCTATCTATCTATCTATCTATCTATCTATCTATCTATCTACAAGCATTTATATTTCCATGAGAGAGAATGAGCCAGTGAAGCTGCAGATTTTATGTCCATGTATCTAAGCCTTGAGATGTAAAAAAAAAATGGGTGTGCAGATCAATAATTTAGGGAAAATGCTGCAGGAAAAAGCTGACCAAGATCCCAGCACATCTGTCTCCTTCAGGACAGAAAGTGACTGGCTTCAAGCATGTCTAAGCCCAGTTTCTTACAACAGCATGAAGAGCCCTGAAGAACAAAAGACTTGTCAGCAGAGTGTGTTAAAAAGTGCAAAGTCACTACCATTTTAATTTGGGTACTGTCTGTCAGCTGCTGCACAGTGTAGGCATCTTCTGTGTTGTACTGTAGTAAAATGGCCATCTGGAATGTGGATGCCTAAAAGATCCAAAAACAGAGAATGAAGGGAAGAGGGGTGTGTACATTGAATAAATCAATAAGTCAGGAGAGAATGAACAAACACTTCTGAATTTGAACAGCCTGCAATTCACCAGTTAAACACACATACTGGAATATCTGGCAACAGAAGAGCCAACTAGTGCTAATCATGAATACAGAAAAATCTGATGTGATGGTGTCAAAGCTTTATCTCTGTACGTGCTGAAATAATCCTACTTTATTTTCTTCTACCACTCCCTGACTCTTATTCATTTAACCTTCACTAAAAACTACAGAGACTACTGAATTTGTCCTCACAACCCTCCCAACTCCAGCATAAGGAAACCCAATGTATAACAAGGCAGCTAACAGTGGCTTCTTGTTGTCTGTCACCACAGGGTCAACACATGGTGCTGACAAGTTCAAAGCCTGAGTTGATCTCATTTCTTCTGCCTGTAGTGAGCTCCCCTCCTCAGTACTGTTTGAGAGAAAACAGACAGCAAAGTATCAAAAGCACGAGAACCTGTGCAAAGAGGCTGCAGTTCTCAGGCAACCCAGTTCAGCACCTGTTTAAACCATGAGTATTTTATTTACTGTATTTGATTTTCTAAATGCAATCCCCACCCCTGTCTGGGGAGATGCTGCCTTACCTGTAAGGTGTATCTGTTTTTGAAGCAGTTGGTGACCAGCTCCCCCTTGGAGAGCTGGTACAGCCATGTCAGTTTCCTCCCGCTGTGCCGGCTGGCATAGAAGGCAGTGAACCTCTGGTAGCTCCGCTCTAGCTGCATCACAACAGAGCAGGACACAAATCACATTCCTTACCTCCACCTGGCTCACCAGGGCAGAGCAGAGGAGCAGAACCTCCCTGGACACTTCTTTATGCCCCCCAGGGTACCACTGGCCTCCCTGGCCACACTGCTGTCCCCTGGAGAACACACTGCCCACCAGCACTCCCACTTCTCCATGGAGCTGCTCTCCTGCAGGCCAACCCCTAAGCTGTACTGGTGCCTGCTGGTGTCCATCCTCCAGCTGACAGCAGCTGGATTTATTCCTGTCTTGTCTATTCTGGGTAAGCAGAAAACTTACATCTGAAGATTTTACTGGACAGAGCCAAAGCAAAGGCAAAAACAACTTAAAAGTACACATGGAAAAATGTGTGAGCAAAGATTTGCTTCAGTCACCCTTGAATATTCTGAGGAAATATCCATTAACCCAGGGNTCTATCTATCTATCTATCTATCTATCTATCTACAAGCATTTATATTTCCATGAGAGAGAATGAGCCAGTGAAGCTGCAGATTTTATGTCCATGTATCTAAGCCTTGAGATGTAAAAAAAAAATGGGTGTGCAGATCAATAATTTAGGGAAAATGCTGCAGGAAAAAGCTGACCAAGATCCCAGCACATCTGTCTCCTTCAGGACAGAAAGTGACTGGCTTCAAGCATGTCTAAGCCCAGTTTCTTACAACAGCATGAAGAGCCCTGAAGAACAAAAGACTTGTCAGCAGAGTGTGTTAAAAAGTGCAAAGTCACTACCATTTTAATTTGGGTACTGTCTGTCAGCTGCTGCACAGTGTAGGCATCTTCTGTGTTGTACTGTAGTAAAATGGCCATCTGGAATGTGGATGCCTAAAAGATCCAAAAACAGAGAATGAAGGGAAGAGGGGTGTGTACATTGAATAAATCAATAAGTCAGGAGAGAATGAACAAACACTTCTGAATTTGAACAGCCTGCAATTCACCAGTTAAACACACATACTGGAATATCTGGCAACAGAAGAGCCAACTAGTGCTAATCATGAATACAGAAAAATCTGATGTGATGGTGTCAAAGCTTTATCTCTGTACGTGCTGAAATAATCCTACTTTATTTTCTTCTACCACTCCCTGACTCTTATTCATTTAACCTTCACTAAAAACTACAGAGACTACTGAATTTGTCCTCACAACCCTCCCAACTCCAGCATAAGGAAACCCAATGTATAACAAGGCAGCTAACAGTGGCTTCTTGTTGTCTGTCACCACAGGGTCAACACATGGTGCTGACAAGTTCAAAGCCTGAGTTGATCTCATTTCTTCTGCCTGTAGTGAGCTCCCCTCCTCAGTACTGTTTGAGAGAAAACAGACAGCAAAGTATCAAAAGCACGAGAACCTGTGCAAAGAGGCTGCAGTTCTCAGGCAACCCAGTTCAGCACCTGTTTAAACCATGAGTATTTTATTTACTGTATTTGATTTTCTAAATGCAATCCCCACCCCTGTCTGGGGAGATGCTGCCTTACCTGTAAGGTGTATCTGTTTTTGAAGCAGTTGGTGACCAGCTCCCCCTTGGAGAGCTGGTACAGCCATGTCAGTTTCCTCCCGCTGTGCCGGCTGGCATAGAAGGCAGTGAACCTCTGGTAGCTCCGCTCTAGCTGCATCACAACAGAGCAGGACACAAATCACATTCCTTACCTCCACCTGGCTCACCAGGGCAGAGCAGAGGAGCAGAACCTCCCTGGACACTTCTTTATGCCCCCCAGGGTACCACTGGCCTCCCTGGCCACACTGCTGTCCCCTGGAGAACACACTGCCCACCAGCACTCCCACTTCTCCATGGAGCTGCTCTCCTGCAGGCCAACCCCTAAGCTGTACTGGTGCCTGCTGGTGTCCATCCTCCAGCTGACAGCAGCTGGATTTATTCCTGTCTTGTCTATTCTGGGTAAGCAGAAAACTTACATCTGAAGATTTTACTGGACAGAGCCAAAGCAAAGGCAAAAACAACTTAAAAGTACACATGGAAAAATGTGTGAGCAAAGATTTGCTTCAGTCACCCTTGAATATTCTGAGGAAATATCCATTAACCCAGGGCTTAGGTGATCCTGCTCTGGCAGGGGGGTTGGACTAGATGATCTTCTAGCTCCCTTCCAACCCCTAACATTCTGTGATACTCTGTGATACTTTTCACAAAGTTCCCTTCTACCACCCTCCTGACTTAGCTGTTTCAAATACCCTGCAGCCAAACAGGCCAAGAGCAGAGACAGCTCCAGTCCTCTCACACACAC
>VYZU01068039.1:0-46662 GCA_013401355.1 Ceyx cyanopectus | reverse complement strand
TAAATAAATGTATTACTTACAATCTAATGGTTCTGAATTGGTCAGGTGCTTTTTAAATTGCTCATTCAAGTCCTTGCTGACACCAATATCTTGGAACATCCTCTGCAGCTTGGAGGTGTACTCAAAACCACAAGCTTGCTGTATGTTGAAAGCACAGGTTTGTCAGAAAAACATATTTTTGACATTGGAGAATGAGAACAACAAAGTACTGGAGGTTATTTCCTTCAAAGATGATGGACAAAGTTCAGCATTTTCCTCACTCTAAGTACTGACCCAACTAGCTCTGCTCTTTAACTGCCACCAGCATGAAGAAAATGGTTAAAAATGATGCAGAACACAATGCAAGAGATACTAAAATAGTGTTATAGTAACTTGCTTGACCCTGAATGAATGCAGGTTAATGAAATTAAGCCACTTTCCAGCAGTTATTCCCCTGGATAATTATCTTCCTGTCACTCCTAGGGATGAGGATCATGAAGCTTAACTCACTGCATCACACAGACATGCACTGTAAGCTCTAGGAGGTAAAGAAACCCCAACAAACAGCACAATGAAATCCCTAGGTTCTCTATTTTTCTATTTAATGTAAAATACTGGAATACAAGAGAATACATCAGTGTTGTCAAGTCTCCTCCTCTGCTTTCAAATGCTCTCCTAGGCAGCCTGGAGACCTGCAGTGTGGCAAGTCATGGAATACTCACCTTTAGCTTAGAGATCATGCTTGCCTCAGCATCATCACTAGCACTGTTCTGATGGACAAGTCTCTTTGCCAGCATTTTAGCATAGAATTTTTGAAACACATCTTTATCCTCAATGTACTTGAAGACAACCATCTGGAAAAGCCAAGGGAATTTGTAAAGGGAAAAAAAAATAAGGTATTTAAACATGTGTCTTGAAATATCTGCAACAGCAGCTACTTCATTTAAACTTAAATTTTTAAGGGCAGTTTTGGGTTGGTTTTTTTTTGGGGGGGTTTATTTGGGTTATGGGTTTTTTTTGTCTTGGTTGTGTCTTCTGGGGGAGGTGGTGTTTCTTCATTGTAATAGTGGGTGCTATTTTTGACACATTAATTGTATACTCCACTTATACAGCCTTACATATTATGTGTGGTGCATATACACAATTAGGTAACAACATATTGTAGAAATGTCAAATTATATGTAGATCTTAAAAAAAAAATCACAGTGGCTAATTCCATTTAGTCACTTGAAATCTGCAGTAAAGGGCTATTTTGAGGGTTGGGTTTTTTAAATGTAAAGGAAAAAAGCAAGCTAACAGACCACACAGATCAAGATTATTTCTGAAAAACGGAAATATTAAATAAAAAAATAGAAAATAAAATATTAAATAAAAAAAGGAGGGGTTCATCAAAAATGTACTGAAAAATTTGGAGTCTTCTTACTCATCTCAACATGTTTTGTATCAGACCTCTAAAGGTTCANAGAGCAGAGACAGTGTAATGAAGGCTTCACTACATGTAAGCAATACTAAAGTATGTGATTTTCAAACAATATGTTGAAGTTCTGGAGCATTAATTGCTCAGGAATTCCCAACAGCCTGATACTTCTAAGTATTTCTGGGCTTAAACAGGGGGCTCTCCTGATTTTCTCTTCTGCTCCTACATGCTATCTTGTTATCCTAGATAGTACAGTGAAAACAGCTCAGAGAGCTGGGTCTTGATTGGGCAAGAGCTCAAGTTGAATCAGATTGTTTTCCTCCATACCATGCTTGTCTAGCAGGTATACCCTAAATCTACCCAGCAGAAAGCTACTGTTCATATAAAGGGGAAAATAAATCCTTTCCTGAAGAAAGGAGGGGATGGGGAAGAGAAAAGTGATCAAGTTGTTGCTTGGTGGTGTTTTTTTTTCCCCACAGTGGTCAGTGACAAAACTGACACCAATTCATTATTAACTGAACTGATACCAACTCAGTGAATGAGCTGCTGAATCATTTGCAGTCAAATACCTTAATCAAATTATGAACCACAAGAGGTTAGAAAGCAGTTTTTGTCCTCAATTTCTGCCCCAGATAGAAGAATATACAGAGAAAACAACAGGAGAAAAAAAATAATGGAGAAAGGGAATGTGTTTCATAAAAACATTAAGTCAAATTTTCAGGAGAAAAGCAAACAACTAAAAAACCCTTAAAATAACCCTTCTAAAAAAATAGAACTTAGGTTGCTTTAGGGAAAGAAAGGTCTTCAGATCTTTATCCCTCTCCCCCTTTTTTACAAAAGACAAGCAAACNGGTGTTTCTTCATTGTAATAGTGGGTGCTATTTTTGACACATTAATTGTATACTCCACTTATACAGCCTTACATATTATGTGTGGTGCATATACACAATTAGGTAACAACATATTGTAGAAATGTCAAATTATATGTAGATCTTAAAAAAAAAATCACAGTGGCTAATTCCATTTAGTCACTTGAAATCTGCAGTAAAGGGCTATTTTGAGGGTTGGGTTTTTTAAATGTAAAGGAAAAAAGCAAGCTAACAGACCACACAGATCAAGATTATTTCTGAAAAACGGAAATATTAAATAAAAAAATAGAAAATAAAATATTAAATAAAAAATAGAAAATATTTTCTCTTATTTCACTTGTATGACAATTGAATATCACTAACTTGCTGAAGCTTAAACAGAAGACAGCAGTGTTTATAGAAAACTTACCACTTGATTGAGTGTATCTTCCAATTCTGCTTCTTCTGGATTCTTTGAGCTGCAATTCAAGAAGGGCATTTTTAATGAGTTCCCAAAATGATCAATTAAAACAACATATGGAATTATAGAGAACTTTCATAACTAAAGGAACACAGACAGAGAACGTTTGGTGAGTAGTTTTGGGACCAAAGACTGGAGAGCAGAGACAGTGTAATGAAGGCTTCACTACATGTAAGCAATACTAAAGTATGTGATTTTCAAACAATATGTTGAAGTTCTGGAGCATTAATTGCTCAGGAATTCCCAACAGCCTGATACTTCTAAGTATTTCTGGGCTTAAACAGGGGGCTCTCCTGATTTTCTCTTCTGCTCCTACATGCTATCTTGTTATCCTAGATAGTACAGTGAAAACAGCTCAGAGAGCTGGGTCTTGATTGGGCAAGAGCTCAAGTTGAATCAGATTGTTTTCCTCCATACCATGCTTGTCTAGCAGGTATACCCTAAATCTACCCAGCAGAAAGCTACTGTTCATATAAAGGGGAAAATAAATCCTTTCCTGAAGAAAGGAGGGGATGGGGAAGAGAAAAGTGATCAAGTTGTTGCTTGGTGGTGTTTTTTTTTCCCCACAGTGGTCAGTGACAAAACTGACACCAATTCATTATTAACTGAACTGATACCAACTCAGTGAATGAGCTGCTGAATCATTTGCAGTCAAATACCTTAATCAAATTATGAACCACAAGAGGTTAGAAAGCAGTTTTTGTCCTCAATTTCTGCCCCAGATAGAAGAATATACAGAGAAAACAACAGGAGAAAAAAAATAATGGAGAAAGGGAATGTGTTTCATAAAAACATTAAGTCAAATTTTCAGGAGAAAAGCAAACAACTAAAAAACCCTTAAAATAACCCTTCTAAAAAAATAGAACTTAGGTTGCTTTAGGGAAAGAAAGGTCTTCAGATCTTTATCCCTCTCCCCCTTTTTTACAAAAGACAAGCAAACTCCATATCACCACCTCATACTTAGGAATGGTCCCATTGAAATGTCTGCATTCAGAATTTCATGTCAGAATTTTTAATTGTGATGTTCATTTCTGTTTCTGCAGAGCCACAACTGAACACTTCATACACTAAAACCTCTCAAAAGAAAAGCCAAGCTGAAGTGAAAATGAGTCTTTGAAGACATTACCTTTTCTTTAGTAAAGAGTCACAGTATCGTGCCAGCAGCTCTGGGGATTTACTGGATGACTGGGCCATTTTTGTCACTGCGTTGTTATTTATGAATCGACCACAAGCCTGTAAATCAGAGAGGAGAGGGCAGTTGTGGGAGGCAGAGCAGGGAGCAGGGAGCTGCAGAGGGGTGCCCCCCAGCCCCTCACCTTGTCCAGGGCAGCCACGAAGCCCGCGTCGTTGTTGAACGCCGACATCACCAGGGCGTTGTACTTCTTGTGGACGTCCAGCACCGTCTGCACGTACATCTTGGGGTCCTGGGAGGACAGAGGTGGTTTCTTGGCAACCTGCTGACTTTCTGCTGCCTGCTTCCTCCAAAATGGAGGCCTTCACTGGACTAAGCAGTTTGTAATTAATGGGTGAAGTCTACAAATTGTTATCAATATTTTAAAGGTAAAATAGAGTAGATCCTATGTTCAGGACTGACATTAGCACAAGCTTTCATTTACAGTAACCAGGGTGCAGAGTGCACTACAGTATATAGTGCAAAAGACAATAAACCCACTTAACCATGGCTAACATTTCCAGGAAGGTGATTTTCAAAAACATAAGTTTAATTAAATCAGACCTGAGTGAGTTGGATAATCATAATGGCAACTGCTATAGAAGAAACCCTTGAAATAAATCTCTGTAGTAAGGCACAATGTGCATCCCCAATAGTACAACTCTGCAGAGAGACCTCAGTCACTGTTGACTGTGTGGCTGTGGTGCTGGGGGACATGGTTTAGGGAGCCTGGCTGTGTAGGGTTAATGGCTGCACTTGATGATCTTGAAGGTCTCTTCCAGCCAAATTATGATTCTATGATTGTTGAAATGCCTAAAAATCATCCACTCAACACCTAGTGGCAGTCAAATGCCAATAAATATTGAGTTTATGTCACTCATGGTGATTGAGTCCCATGTGCAAACTGATCCCTGCATCTCAATGAAGATGGGCTGAAGTCAGAGTAGGAACAATGAAGGGCAACAAAACCAGCAGGCAGGCAGGGCAGTTTCTATACAGCAGATTAAAAAGATATTTAATGGAGTCCAAAGCACAATTTCTTCTGCATTCAAAATCTCAAACAGGTCAGATGGCTCAAGCTGGACTGGCTGTTTCTCTCCACTGACTACAGAGCAACTGAGAGCATTTGCTCAGCTGATTGTTTACACACAGCAGAGATAAATGAAGTTAGGAAGAATCTATCCCAGCTCAGTGTGGCAGGTGATGAATAGTAATGCAGTACTGTGAACGGGATTGGAAGAATACCATTGGAAAGCAGTTCCCAAGGGAGACTGTTATAAAAATTAGGAATAACTGTGTGGAGAAGGAAGAGGAACAAAACAGAAACACGAAGAAGTGTTGTGGTCAGGAAATTCTGTAAACAATTGGAATAAAAAGAACTAATCCTAGAATCATAGATTTGTTTTGGTTGGAAAAGACCTTTAAGATCACCCACCTGTTACCCCAGCACTCCCAGGTCACCACTAAACCATGTCCCTTAGCACCTTATCTATCCATCTTTTACATACCTCCATGGGTGGTGACTGCACTGCTTCCCTGGGCAGCCTGTTCCACTGATTTACTACCCATTCAGGGAAGAAATTTTTCTTAATATCCAACCTAAAATTCCCCTGGTTCAACTTGAGCTAACTACCTCTTGTCCTATTGCTTGTGCTTGGGAAAGGAGCCTGACCCCACCTTGATACAGACAGCTGTAGAGAGCAGTAAGGTCTCCCCTCTTCCTTTTCTCCACACTAAACCCCAGTGCCCTCAGGTGCTCCTTTTAAGACCTGTACTCTAGACTCTGGTGTAACAGCCTAGCTTGCCATGAGACAGAAATAGAGCTCATTTAGTGCACTTTGGGTGAAAAGTTGAGATGTTTATGACCATGAGATTCTTGTGCTGTCTCTGGGGCTGGAGATCTGCTAAGCCAGCAGCCAAATGCCTGAAGGAAGTCTTGTGAAGACAGCCCTGTTTCATCTAAACCAATAGCACTATCAGCTCTGACAGAAATCCTGAAGGCCAGAGTGAGTGGAGATTTTTGCCTAATTAATAGCAAAATTTAATTTAAAGTTCATGTCCCTAAACATGGTAACGAGCCTAACAGAGTAGATGTGAAATACACATCACTGTGCTCCTCAGCTCTGCACCCAACCCATGCTGAATGTCACCCTCCAGGAGCAGGGGCAGCCAGAACTAGGACAGCAAATCCCCCAGGGATGCAGCTCTGGGTGGGCAGCAGCTGGCAGAGATGGTCCATGGGCTGTGCAGCTCTCCCTCCACCCCACACAGGGACACCTTCAACATCCAGACACCTCTCCCTTCTGTCCTCGGGCCTGAGTGCCTGTGACCCAGGAACTGCTGAGCTCCATGGGCCTGCTGCAGCCCCTGCCTCACCAACGGGGATCCTGAACCTCCCTGTCACTGACAAACCTGCCCCTGAACCTCCCTGGCACTGACAAACCAAACCTGCCCCTGAACCTCCCTGTCACTACCAAACCAAACCTGCCCCTGAACCTCCCTGTCACTGACAACCCAAACCTGCCCCTGAACCTCCCTGTCACTGACAACCCAAACCTGCCTGCTGAACTCTACCCTGCCCCAGCCAGGGCCTCAACCAGACTCTGAAACGGGGAACTCCTGTTCCAGCAGGAGCCCCTCAGCTGGGCTCTGGGACAGACACCCTGACCCCAGCTGCCAGGGACAGACACCCTGACCCCAGCTGCCAGGGACAGACACCCTGACACCAGCTGCCAGGGACAGACACCCTGACACCAGTTGCCAGCCCCTCAGCTGGGCTCTGGGCCAGGACCCTGAGACACACCCCAGACTGGGCAGAACTGCTCAGAGAAACCCCTGGGCCCTGGCAGACAAACATCCCCCTGACAATGCAACAGACACCTCACTAGTTTCATTGCCCTTCTCTGACCTGCCCCAGCTCCACAGCTCCCCTCCTGCAGGAGGATGGAGGGGCCTAGAGCTGCACACAGAGCAAGGTGTGAGGTCACACAGGGCTCACTGCCCTGCTCCTGCTGGCCACACTGATAGCAGCCTTGTCTTTAAGCAGCTCAATACTCCCACCCAGCTTGGTGTTACCTGTTACTAAGGGTGCCCTCAATCCCCTCACCCTGATCATTGATAAAGACATGAAACAGAACTGGCCTCAGCACTGAGCTCAGGTGAACACTGCCTGTGACCAGCCACCAACTGCATTAACTCCATTCATCACCTCTCTATGGCTCCAGCCAATCTCTTCTCTAGTGAGGTCACTCTTCACAGCCATGCAAGACACATCATACACACAAATCTCAGGCTTCCCCTTTCCCAAAGATGAATTAATTCCTGGAGAAAGAGCTTTCACTTTTTTCTAGGAAATGTATATAGTATATATATACATATATATGCATTTCCTAAGTAGAAAGAAACTCAAGAGAGTTGACCACTATGTGTAAGCCATGGAGCACATTTCAAAGTTGAAGGTGAGATCTACAAATGAAGCTGAAAATTCCTAAACTTCTGTCATGAATCATAAAAGATAAACACTGATAAAAAGCCATGCACTTAAATCTCTGGAAGTGAACAACAGACACCACAAACATGTAAAGCATTGTCATCTGTACTAAAACTTGAAGTTTTCACTGTTCTCCACACAGTCATTATAAACTGATGCTTTAATGATTTCTAGAATGAAAGTTTTTCAAGAATATCTGAGAAAAACAGGAGGTTAAAAAGTGAGGCTGATGGAGCAGGAGGCTGCCCAGAGAGGTTGTGGGGTCTCCTGCTCTGGAGACTTTCCAAACCCAGCTGGATCTGTCCCTGGGTGGCCTGTTCTGGGTTACCCTGCTCTGGCAGGGGGCTGGACTGGAAAGCAAAGCAGGAAATCCTCTCAGGAAACATTCACCCTCCTCTAAGGCAAGCAAGCACGAGGACTGATTTTGACAGGATACTTGCATTTAGAGCAGCTTCTCCACATTTCTCAATTGCAGCTAGGCCCTGATTATGAATATGGGTTTCCAAAAGTTTTTTCAGCTCTCCAAGGCCATCCTGGATTCGAGACACAAGGTTATACATCCGTCCCAAGTCTGGAAAAAAAAAAACAAACAAAAAAACCACCAAAAAACCACCAAGCCAACATCTCCCATTTGTAGTAGATATGACTACCATTTCTCAGTTACAGGCACCACAGGAGTTAAACCAGAAAGAACTGCACCTGGAAGGCCCTCAAAAGCAGTGTATTTTAAAGTGCAAAGCAATAAAAACTTTAATGAAGAGCAACATTTTATTACAAGCTTAGGACAGTCTGCAGTAGGCTATTTGAGTACATTGCACATCTGAGAGTGAACCAATTATAGTGATTAAAGAATGAAATCTCAAAGAATCTTGCAAAATAAATGTGTCTAATCTTGAGACTTCATGAAACCTAACTGGCCAGGGAACTAATGTCATTTACACATGTGAAGCCCCATAAGGGGACAGTTTGAAAAAGGTGAAGAAAAAATAAAAATCAAAGCATATGAAAAAGCCTAATTAATCTTAGAAATAACCTAACAAAGTAACACCAAAGATATCTAACAAGACACTACTTTTCCTTTTTTACCCTAGCAGACTTATGGAATTACATTGATGAAGAGGAAAAAGAAAAGTCTAGGAAGGCCTCCTGAAAGCAGAAAAAAAATAAAATATCCTGTTTGTATTATTGCTATTTCTATTGTCAGAAAACATGACATAAAGTCACTTTATTAGTCAACACCCATCTGTATCAAAATCTCTTCTAATTACAGAGTAAATACAATTATTTGCAAACATAACATCTAATTTTTAAATACTAGCACAGAAAAACTACTACTAATCATGCTGAATTGCCCTCTTCTGTTTCAAAGCATCTCTTGCTTAGCAGTATGATGATGATAATTATTCATAGTTGCTGTTTCAAGGTTGCTGTCATGAAGAGACAGTCACAGTTGCAATTAATAAGTATCAAATAAGCAGTATCATCAATAGTGATGTAATCATGGGATCTCTTAAATTCTGTCACCTAAAAGCAGTATTTCCACTATAGTCTTGACTTTCTACAGAGATTTAACTGGAGAAATCAGAATCTTATTAGAACTGAAGAAATCAGAATCCATCCTTAATCATCACCATGAGGTACAGGAACTCTTTGGCCCTAGTTCTGCCTGCTGTTCTGTGCAAAGCATGACCTCCTGAAGAAACTCGTAACATGAATACAACTGACAGTTCCTGAAATATACCCAAACTCTTACTTCACAGCAACTGCTGAAGAAGTCTTTATTCTGTGTGTTTTCTATGAAGGTATAAACTTGATCCATTAGTGGCACTTAAGGCTCATTTTCACAGTTAAAATTCTCTCATCAATTAATAATTTCTACCCTTTCCTTGTACTCTATATGCAGTTAGAGTCTATTTTATACAGTATATTTTAGAAGCCTCTTATTTGCTTCTAATATTTTCTATACATACTTCTAGACAACTTCTATTTTTCAGCTCTCACTGCTGCTTCACAAAAGCCTGTGGATTAGAGTAAAAATCTGTTTTCCATCTCACATGTCTCTTGTGGTACTTAGCTCCTGCTGGAAGGAGGTGGCTCTTGAAGCACTTCCAGTGATGTTCCCAGAAATCAGTTAGTGCTATTCTGCCTTAAGATGTGGGAGTGGAATATTCTTCTTGGGGAAATATCCTCAGCCATCCCAATTTAATCAAAGGCAGCTTGTCAATCACTTCAGTGTCTTATCTTTTATCTTAATCTATTTCCTGAACAGCTCACATTTAGCCAGGATTCCCCACTAGGGTGGAGCTCTAAGACTAAACCCAACGTTGGAATCTCCTTACCTTCATTTTTGTCAGCATCCAACAAATTCTGAAACTCGGTGTGAAATATCTCCAGGTGTTTTTCAATCAGCACTTGCTCACATTTCCTTGCTAGCTCATCCTGGGTGCTCTCGTGGAGATACACCTGCACCCTCCTCTGCTCCTCCAGCAGGCGAGCTTCAGCCTGTCAACAGAGACCCCATGAAACCTGCCTGCAAGGCACAGCACACCCCCAGCAGCAGAGAACAGACCAGAAAATTCATCTAGAAAACACAGGCAACAGAAACCAAACCCCTGACTGATGCAGTGTTAAGTTACATGGCTAAGCAGGTATTTTTCTGAGAATCAGATGGATGGAATTGATGTTTAGATTGATGCTCATACTATATATTGTTTAAATGAAGGGGAGAAGCACAGCCAGGTTATTTTCTTGTTAGCTTCTGAGTAAGTTTACAGATGGAAAGCTGCTGTCAGAAAAAGAGAAAAACTGCTGGCATCAGATACTAGCAGTTTTAGCATCAGCAAGCTCTCCAGCTACACAGGTAGTTCTGCAAGACAAACATTAAAATATTTCATCCCTCCATAAGACTCAAAGGCAGAAACTTACAATTTAATCATTTTAAATGTTAATGTAAATGTTTAACACAGTTAAATGCAGAAAAGCTTCCCAATAATCTACACTCATTTCTATTATACTTGTAATGTGGTGTATGAAATGCTGCATATGTGTATTTTCCCAATGAACCAGAACTCTAATTGTCACTCAAGGAGCAGTACTTAGTCCAAAATGTAAACCTAGTTTCCATCTTGCCTCTATATTGATGGCAGAAATGTTAAATATTTGCTTGGCAAGCCATCTGTAATTGCAGCACATTATTAGGGATTAAGTGCCTGTGTCCCCTTAACAGTCCCAGTTATTAATAATGTTAAAAAATATTACCAACTAAGTATGAGAGATCATATTATGGACAACAAGAAGAAGAACAATTCCACTGTAAGCACACTCAGTCATCTCTGCCAGTGATAGCTTCACTCCCTCCTGCACTCATTCTGCACTTAGTGAACTGTTCCAGATGACTGTCTCCTGGTGCTAAAGGTCAAAATATGGGGATAAAAATCAACAGTTTGGGAAAGGCTCCAGCCAACAGTTAGGAATAATGATCAGCTTCCTTAATGACAGCAAACAGCAGCAAAACCTGTGGAATGATCACTGGAAACAAACCAGAACTGCTTCAGTTAAGCAGTTCTGTATTTCTGCTGTTGAGGAATTAATCCACTTTAATGCTGCTTCTGGAAATACCCCTAGACCATCTTTTTTAGATTTTAACAGTCAGCTCTCTTTTTGAGCTCCTTTATGAAAATAACCATCCACTCTGACTGCAAATTTGCTTAAACTCTCTCATTTTTTGTGTTCTTCTAATTCCATCTTCCTTTTAAAGGTTTCAGAAACAAGGTAAAAATAATTAGTTCACAAAACATTACCTTTGGCTGTTTTAACTATAAAGATCAAAAGTTCAAGGTGTTATTTCAAGGGACATTCTTAAGAAATACTGACCTGTTTCCCTACAGCACATCAGGCCATGCCAGCTTTACCAATGAGTTCTGGCCTGAGAAGAAAAATTCACAATCCTTCTAAACTCAGTAAGTCTGCCTGTGTAACTACACACACACATCCTAATTCTAAGTGAGATTTGAGTATTCTACAGGAGAAAAGCAGGATATCATGGTAACACTGATGTCATGCTGCTGTGCACCAAGGTACTTTATCAGCTTTCTTTTTATTTTATGTTATTTATCTCCAATTAGAACTCAGTGCTCAGTGCTTCAGGGAGAAAGTCAAGTTTAAGCACAGTAACAGATCACTCTGTTCACAGCTCACACTTGGAACTGATGACTTTTAAGACCTTCCCACTCCCAGTATTCCATGGGACTGCTGGACAACTTGCAGCTTTTCACATCAGTCTCATTTGAAGTGTTTCCTAAGAGAGAAGAACCCTAATTCTAGCAATACCTGAGTAATAATTAGTGTTACTTAGGGAAGTGGTACTCTGTTCCAAACATATTTAAGTGGATGCAAGATTACAACACCCACACTGAAAAAAATAACTAAGAAGATGCATCTTCAGCTTCAATAGCAGCTGATAAAAGGAGCTGCTCTTTTGTGGGTTTTTAAGTCTTGAAGATTGTTTGGTGTACTATTAAGTTCTTTCTACTTGCCACTAATCTCTAGTTCTGGAAATAGCCATGACCTTCAGACAGCTTCTTACTCTCCAGTACCAAGGAAGCTTTGATTAGCCAGGCAACTGATGACTGACTGACATTGCTGTACTGTGTTTTGATATGTATATTAGGATAAAAGGCAAGAAATTAAAAAGAAAAGTAGCAAAGATCATTAATTCAACAACAGAAAAGTAAATATAGGTAGATCTGAAAACTACTGGACTGTAACAATACAGAATTTGGTTTACTGTGTCATTTCTAGAACTTCCCCACCCCCCTTCTTCTTTAGGGGTAAATCACCAACTTCAGCACAGACTCAGATAGGATGTGTTTTGTGGCAAAGAGTTACACAAAAGAAGCAAAAAGATTCTGCAGGGAAGGCATTGAACACTCAGAGAGCTTTTTCTTTAATTGAAAGGGGAAAACAAACCAAGCAGCAATTCAGAAAGCAAGGAAATGCACTCAGAAAACACCTAAAGCAGCACTTGTGCAAGATGGAAGGTGACTTACCCATTGCACAGTCAGTCAGACTGACCCAATAGCCAGGCTAGAAATAGTCCATGTTTATCCAGCATGCTCTGAACTGACCTTTCTGGGATCCCCTAGACCAGACACTATCTATCTAAGATTGAAATCTGGGCTCTGTTGGTCAGAAGTACTGTGCAGGACTCACTACATTATTCTGAGATAATTAGAGCTAATCAATGATCTACTTACATGACCAACTTAGGAAGAGATTTCAATCAATTGGCCAAGACCCAGTTCCTTGTATAGTAACAGTAAACTTGCAGCTCTGAAGCTCTATTTTGGTGTCTCAAGTCTAACAAAACCTGAATTTATTTTGACATTTTCTTCCATCTTGCCCATTAAGAAAGTTTGAAGCTTTCACTGTAGTTTCTAGAGCACATGAAGGAGACAACCTTCAGACCAGATAAACCATAGAAGCAAATCACTACAAGGAAAAGGAGCTTATTGTTTCTCTAAAATAATCAGTATTTAAACAAACTGATAATAAAAGCCAAGAATGTCTATTATTTTACTTGTAAGAAATACCTGTATCCAGAAAATGATCACAAAACTTATTAAGTACCTTTTTCATGTATTCTGTGACTGGATTCTGTTGCAAGAATTCAGTACTTTCTCGTGTATAAAATCTCTCTGTGTCAGCAAGAAACTGAGATTCAAAGGATTCTTTATAGACTGTTAGTGTAGGTCCTTTTGCAAATGCATCATCTTCATTCAGCCCCAGCTCCACTACAGGAAAAAAACCAGAAACAGCAAGTAATGATAAAATTGCCTTTTATGAAGTGGTCTCTTGCACACAAACAGGAACCCTCCTTCTAACTCTCATAAAGTTAATTAACTGGGACATGTTCAGCACTACTTTTAAAATATATTTGTTACTATGGGTGACAGGATTAGGAAAAATTCAGTATCTCAATAGCTAGTTCAAAGTCCCCTTCCACCTTCTTCCTCTTAAAGTTTAGATTAGATGCATATCTATGTATTTTATTAATGCAAGCTGGTCATTATTCTGCACGGCAAAACTCCCAATTATGTGCAAATAGCAAAAACCCAATCCAGCTCCCCTTTGGAAACTACTGTGCTTCCCCCCTTCCAGATTCAGCTCCTTCCATAACTGATTCATGAGCCATCAACACTCTTGTGTGTCAGTTGCACTTTCCAGCTGCACAGAGATGGCACAAGCAACTGGCATTGTGTTGAGTGTCTCTAGAAATGATAGATAGAGCTGTGTGCTGATTCTACTGCACCAATCTTTCCTGGACACCCAAGGAGGTGGGATGCTGCTTCTGGGATCTGCTAGAAGTGTTGTGTTTGTTTATTGAAAGTAAGAAAGCCTTAAAGAAATCTCATTTACCGTAAGATTGTACAACTCCACTGATCAGCCTTGTATTGATAGTTTCACCATTTCTCTCCTTTTCAATCAGTTTCAACACAGCATTTGTTACCTCAGGAAACAGGGATTCAAAGTAAGTCAAACACAAAGAAAGCAGCTGCTAGGTCAATCACATTATTTACATGTAAGAGAAGTCAAGACCCTTGAGAACAAAACTGAAAGACACCTGAACACATCAGAATTCCCACAGCCATCATAAGCTCATGCACTGCATGTACAGTGTCTACTGGTGAGCTGTAACAGGGTATGGAAATACTTGGTGGTCTGTTTGGGGTTTGGTTCTGGCTTGGAATTTCAAAAAGCACCTTCTAAACTGCACTTTTGTTTGGTTTATATCTGAAATACCTGAATATTTTGTATTAGGAGTTGAACCACTTGTATGTCTTAAACAAAGCAAGCACTAGCTTATGCTGATAATTTGTTGCAGCTACTGTTCCTCTAAACTGAAATCTAGGTAATATTTTCATAAAATGATGCAGTCTTTTCATCACAAAATAGTGGTAAATAAGAATGAAATTATAGTGGTAAATAAGAATGAAATTACAGGGGTAAATAAGAATGAAATTTACACCCACAATATTTTCTTGTGATGGAACATCTTGTTTTATATTGTTCTAATTAATTAATTCAAAAACTACTGGTTGACCTGAATCTGCTTCACTGGCAACTTGAAGATTGACAATAACACCAGAAAAGCCCCAAATCCCAAGCCTGTCACTCTGTTCTCACACACTCATGACTCTCCAATAATAAACAGTTTTCATCAGCCAGTATTCCATCTGGCTTGGAAATGTGGGACTTTAGTCTAGGCTGAGCACCATTTGCTTTTTGAAAAGAAAACAACCAATCAACAACAAAAACAACCACCAACCAACCATCCAAAACCAAAACCACACCAAAAAAACCCCAAACCCATCCCAAACCAAACAAATAAAAAGCCCACAACACCAACTATTGCCTTGGTATCAAGGTTCAATCACACCTAGAGAGAAAGGTCCATTTCCCCAGAATATTGATTTTTTATCATCCCAAGGAGATGATGCTCAGCCTTTTTCACATCACAAAGGAGCANTTTCTGGCCACTCAGTGTTGGCAGTCTCTCTTTCTATATTGTTCTAATTAATTAATTCAAAAACTACTGGTTGACCTGAATCTGCTTCACTGGCAACTTGAAGATTGACAATAACACCAGAAAAGCCCCAAATCCCAAGCCTGTCACTCTGTTCTCACACACTCATGACTCTCCAATAATAAACAGTTTTCATCAGCCAGTATTCCATCTGGCTTGGAAATGTGGGACTTTAGTCTAGGCTGAGCACCATTTGCTTTTTGAAAAGAAAACAACCAATCAACAACAAAAACAACCACCAACCAACCATCCAAAACCAAAACCACACCAAAAAAACCCCAAACCCATCCCAAACCAAACAAATAAAAAGCCCACAACACCAACTATTGCCTTGGTATCAAGGTTCAATCACACCTAGAGAGAAAGGTCCATTTCCCCAGAATATTGATTTTTTATCATCCCAAGGAGATGATGCTCAGCCTTTTTCACATCACAAAGGAGCAGCCAGCTCCCTCTTATTTTCTAGCCCCACACCTCCTTTCTGCCATCCTTGAAATTCTCCTTGAAACAGTAAGATTTAAGATTAACTGCTTAAAATACCACTATAGTCACACTGTATACATACCTGCTTATTTAATGGCCTGAATAAGCAGTCTCTCCAGGTCACCAAGGCGAGCTAGGTGGAAGAGAAAGAAAAGATGGAATAAAGAAAAAAACCCCAAAACTATATATATACACACACATGTTTACATATGCAGGATAAATTCTTAAGGAAAAGCTCATATTGAAATAATAAGAACTTTTTTCATTTTTCTATTTTGCCCCATATATCTCAGGCAACAAGACTGGTTCAGAATAAAATTACCCTTTGTTTTATTACTAACTCTACCTAAGATGTTGCTTTTTCTGACATTCATGCAACTCTAAAAACTAACAAACCCTGAAGTTACTTTGAAAACATTTTTTTTTTGGTGGTGATTTTCAGGCTGCCACAGTCCCTTAGCATTAGACTAGTGAGGTTAGAAAGGAAGGAAATAAGGATGTTTTTCTACCAGATTCAAAGCTGTTTTAGTGAACTGATACAGTAACATACTGCTTTCCTAAAGCTTCACCAGCAAATAATTATCCTTTACCAAAAAAAAACCAACCAAACCTGATACTTTCAGCTATCCAAGATGCAAGAATCCAAGAATCTCTCTTATGTTCTTTCCTTCTTTGTACTTTACATTACAAAAAAATACCAAGCCCATATATCAATCTTTCAGAATTGTACCAAAATAACTTCTGTTACAAACCAAACGTTGACTCCATCTACTTCCTTCTATATATTGAAACACTTGGCTGAATTCCAAGAGAATGCCAAGGCCACACTGATGCACACAGATAACACAAGAAGAAAAGACTGAGAAACAAACTTTGCCAGTTGTGAGATGGGCGAGATCCGAGGAGTTTTTACAGCTCCACTGGGGGGGGGGGAGTATGAAAACGGGGGGAGCTTTCCACTCTGCCCACTGCTTCAGAACTTCCTATGAGTTCTGAGAGAAATCTGTACATGGCTAAAGCAATGAAATGGATAAACCACCCTCTCCAGACAGCTACTTACTGAATAGATTTCATAGATCCCCTTGCGCCCCTCGTCGCACTCGCGCCGCACCCAGTGTCGGTTGAGGTAGGCACAGATCCCGTTCAGCACTTTGCTGGAAAACCTGTAATCTTCCCACTGCTGAGTGTAGAATTTCAGGACACTCTCATCCATCAAATCTTCACCATCCTGAAAGAATAACAGTTTGCCAGCAGTGTTGGGCAGTTTTGGCACAACCAAGACGTGAGGGTGTAAAACTGCCTGTGCAGCACACCTGTGGCATGCAGTATTTATAAGAAACACAGTGCTAATGCTTTTAAATAAAAAAAAAATTAAATTAAAGCAATAAAGCACAAGGCTTTAGGAATTTAGGAGATTTAGGAATTAAAACAGTGGTAAAAAAATTGCACAGCATAAACAAAGCTGCAGAAGCCATGGGAGGGATCAAGAGGGCACTAGGTTAGAAACAGCAACACTGCTGAGTGGGTGAGGTAAAATGTGGGAAAAACCCCCAGTGGTTGTGTATTCAACACAACAACCTCCATGAAAGATACCACCCACTCCCACTGCTGCTGCCTGAGGAGCTGAAACAAGCCAGTGTGGCTGGGAGTATTCTCCAGGTTCCTGGCAGGTAGTAAATAGAACCTCATGTTCTTGGGAATAGCTATGGCATCATATCTGCTCTTGGTAGAGAAAAGAGAAGGTACAGTTGTAACATGTGGATGTTCAAATATCTTCCCAGACTGGACCACTACAGCCTGAATGGACACAGGAATACAACAGGAGTGGATCCTTGTGAAGGCCTCAGACACTTTTAAGTAGCTTTATAAATTAATCACACAATGGCCTTAATAAGACACCAAGAATTCTCCAGACTAAAATCCTGAAAGCTAAAAGCATGTTTTCTTTCCAAAAATAACTTAAATGCAGCCCTATTAGTAGTTTGTATATTAAATTAATGACTACCATCAGGCAGTATTTTTGTCAGTATTACTAATATGCTGGTTAATTGGAAAAATCCAATTGAAAAGCAGTCTTTTGCTCCAGTGGTTCCATAAAAAAAGCAGTTTTGTTGCTCCAAGCTTTTCCCCAGCCAGCCCATGTGACTACGACCAATGCAGATGGATAAAATGCCCCATCTTACCTTAAGGAGATTTGTCAAGTAGTTCTTCAGGAATTCTTTTAGCCTTTTGTACAGTTCCAAGCCCACAAACTGAGCCCCTCCAGGTGTCTGGCCCTTTTTGGATTTAGAAGGAGGCACTCCAGCTCCCCGTGCCTGGTTGGACTGGTGGACACTAGTACAGTAGTTATAAACATGACTGGTGGCTATGTTAAGGAACATACATGTGCCAGCACCAGACACTAACACCATGGAAACCAGTGCTTGTTTCAATCAATTATTTTATATGACTGGAAATGACTTGGCCATAATAAAATACACACCAATCCACATAAAAAGCAAAGCAAAGCTAAGAAAATAAAGTCATTTTCAGCAGCATTATCTGTAGTATATCTGACATCACCATTAAATCTACCTAACGTTAACACGACCACCAAGGAAACAAAGCAGTGGATTTTTTTTTTATTATTAAAAAAAAAATTATTTTTAAGTTTTAAATGGAATTTATTTACTGTATTATATTGGTCTTCCACACATACATAAGCTTTCATTTGAACAAGAAAGAATTTCAACACCAGCAACATTCAGAGGAGAATACATCTGCATTCTTTCAAACACAATCCTTCCATCAGGATTTGGCCATTTAACACTGGCAACCTAGAGAGCAGTAGTGTAAACACACCCTCAAATGCACACCATCAAATGAGATTCACCCAAACCCAGTTTTAGGCTACAAGTATAATAATCCCAATATTTAGTATGTGATGGCAGTAAATTTGGAAAGCCTGGAAACTTCCCCTGTTCAGGTGACATGTCAAGGAAGCAGAGTTTTCTCATCTCAAACATTCAAGTATTCAGAATTCTTCCTAAGGAGTAATTGGAAGTCACACTGCTCTGAATACTTCAAATAAGAAAACACCCTGAAAGAAACAGAGAGCATTGCACAGACAAGGCAAACAAACCAGCTCAGCAGCACTCAAATTCAACTGGATGAGGACTCAGACCTGACAACAAAAATCACCCTAATGACTCACCCAGCAGCCCATCAGACCTGGGACAGCACTGAGCAGTCACACTCCCAGTGACAGTTCAGTGGCAGGCTGCTGAGGCACAGCTCATGGGAAAACAGCATCACATTAAGCAATCCAGAAGCTCTAATTTGGTTTTCCCTTTTAACTAATGGGGTAAGCTTTAACCACTAGACAGGTTTGCTCCAGTGTGCTGTGTGTTAAGAAATGAATGTTGCTGAGATTTGCTTTTTTTCCTCCAGGAAGACCAGCCCACTGCAATGGAAGACAGCAGCACAACTGAATTCTAAAGCCACGAGGAGCCCTGCATGGCACCAGGACAAGGCCAGGAGGAAAGCCTGCTCACAGTCTGCACTTAGTCTTGTTCAGAAAGCCAGAGTAATGCTCTCTGCCAAAGAGGAACTCTTGAAAAGATGCAGCATACACCTATGTCTTACCTGCTGCCTCAGCCAGGTGCCAGATAATCAGATTTTCCACAGCAGCAACCAAAACCACAAAGCCTTCACTTCCAGTGAGCAGCTGAACTTTTATGAGCCTCTTATCTCTATCAGCCTCTTACTTCCTGGAAATTAATGATTCCTTCCAGCTCCCAGGCATTTGCTTGTTCAGTTTTCCTGGCCCCCACTAAACCATCCATAGGTGGAACAGATCAAGATCCATCTCTAACTTCTTCACCTTCCTTAGAATGAAGTGATACTTACTTAGCTGCATTAAAACATGAGGTAGAAGACTGCAAGGAGGTTTATAAATTGATTCAGCATTGTGCTGTTTAGGATGAAAAAAACAAGATTTGTCAGGACTTTATTCTTCTCTGAAACTCTTCAAAATGGGATAGAAGTAGCAAAATAATTTTACCACCAAAAATTTACTCTTTCAATATAATTGACACTATTTTGTTGATTTTCTAAAGGTGAGGAGTGCAAAGGGGAAGAAGAAAAAAAATTCCCTTGTTACCAAGCCATAATGAATTTAGTTTCATAGGAGATAATTCCTGCTGAAGGGAATCATGGATGGTAGGGGTTGGAAGGGACTGCTGGGAGATCTGGTAGCACTATAAATACTTTTTGAGCAAGTATGCCATCAAAACACAAGCTTGAGCACACCACAGTCCAATCTACCCTCCATCCCTGAAAAAACACCAAAAGAATCCATACAGCTTTTTTTTTTCTTCCTCCAGGAGCAACAGCAATTGTGCAAGACAAGTGTCAGTTCAGAAACTCAGCACACCACAGGGAAACACTGGGATTTTACACTGATGGCTGCAAACTACTCAGTTCTGCACGAGTCCCTAGTATTAATTTTTTTACAAAGAAAACAGTTTTGCTGCAGTAACAACTGCCTGCCCTCCAGCAGCACAGCTGGGGCCACAGTTTTTCCCAATTTATTATGGAGTAAGTCTGCTCCAGGAACAGGTATGTAAAAGCAGAATTCACAGTTCAAAACTAACTACAGGGCAGAGAAAATGACACCAAAAGTGGCAGAAGAGGAAGGATGCAAGAACAGCATTACAAGCTGAACAGCTCTAACAGGGTTTCTCTTTCATTACTTCTAGCCTCCTAATTGTAAAGCTCAGTGTCAGGTATAAATTTGCTATTTCATGTCTCTTAAGCAGTAATTACCTTGATGCTGGGTGACCCTCACAAAGCCACCTCATGCCCAAGTGAAGTTGCTAAGACAAGTGGAGATGCCCATGTGACTTTTCACCTTCCACACACCAAACAGATGAGGGCATTTTGTACAAGGCTTTGGAATTAGAAGGTTGCCAAAAAGCAATCACATTTCAGAACAGATGTTTTCAGCACCCACTTCAGCTCTGGGAGGAGCAGTAGTAAAATCAGACATCCAGAAACATTCTTTTCAGGAAGGCATCAGCAAAATAAAGGCTGCTTTGACTTTAAAGTTCTTTGCTTTGACAAAGAAACTGGTTTAGAACACCCAAATATTCTTGGGTGTTCCAAAAATCAGGTAGAGCAGCAAGTGACCATTGTGGAGAGGAACATAAAATAGGGATTGAACAATTAATACTGCATTTCCACACACAGAAAAGAGTGTGCTGCAGCCTTCCAAGATGGAAACAAATGCACTGGTACCTCTGTGCCATGTGAGGGATGCTGTGAACACCACACGGGGCAGGAGCACTGATCCACTGACTGATCTGATGCTAAAAGTGAAAGGATGGCTTAAGAGTGAGAGAATGTCAAGAGAAAGTGGAACAGTTTCTGAGATTAAAAGTGCCTGTCCCAACACCACAGCTTTTCTGTACAGGAAAAGCTTTATCAGGTGTTCAGGAAAAAAACCACAACCAAAAAACCAAAAACCAACAAAAAAACCCCAAACAAAACAAAAAACAAAACCAAAAAAACCCCCCAAAACCCCAAAACCAACAACAAAAAAAACCACCAAAAAAACCCACAAAAAAACCACAAAAACAAACAAAAAAAAAATAAACAAAAACCTACCAAAACAACCAAACCAACAAACCCCACAACTTACCATGCTGCCTATTAACAACAGATTAATGTGAGCAGAAAATGAAAGGTTCTCACAGCTGTAACACATCTGCTGGCCTAAAGTCCCACCACAAGACAGGAGATCAGGAAAAGCTGCCAGACAAGTATTGCAATAGAAAAAAACACAAAAGACCTTGGCAAATTGATGGCAAGAAAAGGGATTCATACTGCTTGGGTAGTGGTACTCTTGGGACAAATCTACCCACATGCAAAAAAAAAATTAATTAAAAAAAAATTAAATTAATTAAAAAAAAATAAAATTCTTTTATGGACAGTTTATCCAGTATTTTTAAAATCTAAAAACACTACACTCAATTATTTAATGTTTGACCCAACCTTTTCCTTTATCACTTGCTAATATGTGAGAAAAAAAAAAATCCCAATTTACAAAAGGTGACTGTAATCTGTTCTTTGATCTATGAATATTTGTATTTGGTTTGATGGATAATCAGCAAATTATTTACCTTTGTTAAAATAATTTAACAAAATTGAATCACAATGAGCAAATTCAGAAGCAAGGGAAAAATGTAATCAAATAATGCCATATGACAGAACACTCCAACCTTTATCTAACCTTACTTAAAAATACATAAAGCTATTACTTTTGCAAGTAATTGGTTAAAAATGGAACAATAACAGAAACACATATGTAAAACCCAGTTGACAGGAGTGAGACAAGTCAATTTTAACTCACAGTAAATTCAGACATTCAAAATTTCACTTAGTAATTATGCCAAACAACTACTGTTGAAATGAACATTTTAATGCACACAGCATTAGAAAGGCTTTCTGGACATTGCAGATGCACTTTTTGGTAAAATAATGACATTTTCCTAGTACTGTATGCTTTTCTTCTTAACAATGACAAGATTTTAAGATATATTAATAAATATAAATATATAATAAACACATGTATAATTAATAAACCCTTTATTTGTTGTAAATGGTACTTGGANCTATAACAAAATAGTCCCATTGTCTCCACTGCAGAGTTTAAATCCAAGTGCATGTCAGTCCCAGTTCAGCCTCTCACACCACGAGGCCTGAAGAGAAGCCACAGACTCACCATATCTATCTGAAAAATGGCCATCAGCTTCTGTCACAAAAAAAAACACCCCAAAAAACAGAGCAAAACTCTCAAACAAAAAACTACAACAATGAAACAAAAAAATAACAAGAATGAAAAGCCAACAAACTACCACAATACATAAGAATTTTTACCACTGAGAAAAGGAGTTTATGAAGAGGTGGCCATAAGGACAAGTGACACAGCAATATAAATATGGGCAGGTGGAGCAGGAATAATTTGAATAACCAGAGTGACAGGGCTTTCACTGACAGTTCCAAACAGAAGCTCACAACTTGCACAGTTCTGTTCTTTTTTGTTAATTGCAAAACGATGCCTTCAACTTAAAGTTAAAAAAAAAAAGGGGAGGGGAACCCCTTGCACAGAGAGAATTATTTCTGAGTGCAGCAAAACTTACAGCAAGTTCCAGGATGTCCCAGGAATGAGTTCCCAGTGACTTTATTCCTGCTCTAACATTGGGGTTTACCACACAATCCTGGGGCTAGCAGCCTCCAAAGTAATGCCACTAAACAAAAATCAGGATAAATGCTGTTAGGTCTGGTCTACTGTTCCTAGAAATCTAATTTATCTTACTGATTATTTCTCAATGTTGCACAAAGCCAACCTTTGGCAGGTACTCTGCCAGCTTGCCATGCAGCCTGTCACAAGGTGTTTGTGACTACTGCAGGAGCTGCTGGGCTCTTTAGTACTAGAAATTACTTAATACCTGGGTAAGGAAAAAAAAAAAAAAGCATCCAAAGCATCCCATTTGGGGGAAAAACACCCCCCCCCAAAACCAAGTCACACAGCTAAAATAAAATAAAATAAAAAAAGAAATAAAATTTACTAATAAAACCAATAAAATAAATAAAAATTATTTTACAATAAAATTAAATAAAACATAAATAAAATTAAAATAAATATAAATAAAAATTAAAATACATAAAAAATAAACATAAATACATAAATAAAATTAAAATAAAATAAAGGGAAAAAAACCAACAAAAACACCCAACCCATTTCACCTTCAACAGGAAGCACCATGCTAAAGGAATTCTGTTTCTACTTGGAAATTCTCAATAAGAAGCAAAAAGAACAAACATCAAAGCAATTCAAGTACATTTAGTACACTGATCATCATGCAAGGAGTGGTAAATGAAGATATCCTAAGTTCCATAAAGGCCTGATCTTTGGGGTAGGTGCTTTGGCACAGCTGGCAGGGCAGAAGAAAACACAGAAAATACACCCTGCAATCAGAAGCACAGATGTAACTGCATTAGACAAAGGAAGGCTGAAGATCTTAATAACTACCATTTAGAAACAACATTTCTTGGTTTTCAGACCCAGAAATCTCCTCGTGGGATGGAGAAAACCAAAGAGCTTCACTCCAAGCTCCGGCCTGACCTCAGACTGGATCTGCTGTCACCCCAAGAGAAACTGAGGATCAGCAGGGGTGGGATGGAGGGCCAAACCACCTCAGCTGCCTCACTCTTCCAACTCTGTCCCATTTTCACCCAGGCACAGCATTCCCAGTCCACCCACTGACTCCAGTTTTGACTGAACACCTGACACCGGAGGACTAAAGCACACTGCCTGCCTGCATGGCTCTGCTCCTCTCTTACAGGGATGAAGTGGAATCCTCTTCAGAAGCAATACTCTGAGCAAAAAAACTAACCCCAAACAAACCAAAACCAACCAACCAACACCCCAAAGGGGGATAGGAAAGGCCAAGGGAGGATGAGGAGGCTGTCCACTGAGCAAGGCTTCCCAACTGCTGTCACATCCAGCATCCTGTTAAGTAGGGCTGATCTTCAGGCCAATTATAGCTTCAGCTGAGAGGCATCTGCATCTGCTGTGTGCTGAACCCAGCTGTCTGATAGGCAGAGCTGTCCAAAATAAATCTGTCCAGCTGCTGGACTTGCTGTGTGCTCAGCTCTGTGTTAGATCTGCATATTCAAAGGGGAGGAATCTTTTAAACACCTGTTGAACTTGGTACAAGATGCAAAGTGGATTGCCACCTTCATAGCAGATTCAAAACTCCTAACCAGTGTCAAGTATGCTGAGTTATCAGGCTGATAAATTAACCCACAGCTGCAAGTCAACTACCAAAATTATCCACTAAATTAGTCCACTTATGAGAGCAACCATCCTTATTTTCAGCCCAAGCCCTTGAAGCAGCAACAAAGGACTGAGTAGTTAACAAACATCTCCTTTTTACAGCTGCATTCCAAGAGTGCTGGAGGAAATCAGAAGAGAAGCAGTGTTTTAACATTATCATTACAACAAGGACTTAGTCTTTAGCTGCCCTGTTTGCAGAGCTCACAAACAGGAATGTATTAAACACACTCAGAAGGAAAACTGTCTCAGAGGTGCTGCTACATGTCAGATTTCTAGGAGACATTCAACTTTTGCAGACTTTTGTTTTGCAAAGTGAAACCAATGCTGAACCTCGTGCTGCAGTCATCTGAAGCCTCAGGGACAGTTCTGACCCTAAACCAAATGTCAGTTCACCTTCCCACTATTACAGAAGGATCCTAGAAACACCCAGACTGCTCAGGTTTGCCCCACACAACCCAAGAGCATGGATTCTGTAGGCACAGGGTAAATTCACATATTGACTCAGATTACATGTACAGAAACCAACTTTTCTATGTCCTTAGAAAGTCCAGACAACTCCACAATTAACTGCTTGGCAGCCTCCAAACTCCTCTTTGATAAAAGCTCTGTTCTTCCAAAAAAATTAACTAAAATTTATTATGCAAATTGGAATCAGTGCTAATAACAACCTTAGATAGTCAATTATGTATCAGAATAATAACCTTTATAAAAATATATATTATATATTATTATAAATAAAAATATATATTTATAATTTAAAAATTATAAAGAGTATAACTACTTAAAGTAAGCTAGGGAAGGCACTGAAGCATCATTTTTTCTATCACACATCTGCACACTTTGCTGTAGCACCACCTTCCTGAGCAGTACAAGGCTACAAGAATAAACACAGAACAAGAGGTATAAACCAGAGGTGTTTCCTCAACAGATCCATTTACATGCCACTTTATAGGTGGCACATAAAAGAAGGATTTCTCACTTTCCAAAGAGAATCCTGGAGTCAAACACTTCAGTTATAGCACAGCAAGAGGCACCTGTGTCCTTCAGAGCAGTTGAAGGTGATTATTATACACTACCTGACACACCAGCCTGCAAAGAGCACCTGCACATCACCCCAGGACAAACACTGATGCAAGCTAGGAATTCAAGAGAAACCCATGGGGTACATTCTCACTCCACCTAGAAAATTATAAGAGAGCAAGGACTACTCTGAGGTTGACAAGAGAAAAAATTTCAAGGCAAGCAGACATTATTANATGTATTAAACACACTCAGAAGGAAAACTGTCTCAGAGGTGCTGCTACATGTCAGATTTCTAGGAGACATTCAACTTTTGCAGACTTTTGTTTTGCAAAGTGAAACCAATGCTGAACCTCGTGCTGCAGTCATCTGAAGCCTCAGGGACAGTTCTGACCCTAAACCAAATGTCAGTTCACCTTCCCACTATTACAGAAGGATCCTAGAAACACCCAGACTGCTCAGGTTTGCCCCACACAACCCAAGAGCATGGATTCTGTAGGCACAGGGTAAATTCACATATTGACTCAGATTACATGTACAGAAACCAACTTTTCTATGTCCTTAGAAAGTCCAGACAACTCCACAATTAACTGCTTGGCAGCCTCCAAACTCCTCTTTGATAAAAGCTCTGTTCTTCCAAAAAAATTAACTAAAATTTATTATGCAAATTGGAATCAGTGCTAATAACAACCTTAGATAGTCAATTATGTATCAGAATAATAACCTTTATAAAAATATATATTATATATTATTATAAATAAAAATATATATTTATAATTTAAAAATTATAAAGAGTATAACTACTTAAAGTAAGCTAGGGAAGGCACTGAAGCATCATTTTTTCTATCACACATCTGCACACTTTGCTGTAGCACCACCTTCCTGAGCAGTACAAGGCTACAAGAATAAACACAGAACAAGAGGTATAAACCAGAGGTGTTTCCTCAACAGATCCATTTACATGCCACTTTATAGGTGGCACATAAAAGAAGGATTTCTCACTTTCCAAAGAGAATCCTGGAGTCAAACACTTCAGTTATAGCACAGCAAGAGGCACCTGTGTCCTTCAGAGCAGTTGAAGGTGATTATTATACACTACCTGACACACCAGCCTGCAAAGAGCACCTGCACATCACCCCAGGACAAACACTGATGCAAGCTAGGAATTCAAGAGAAACCCATGGGGTACATTCTCACTCCACCTAGAAAATTATAAGAGAGCAAGGACTACTCTGAGGTTGACAAGAGAAAAAATTTCAAGGCAAGCAGACATTATTACCAGTAAGATCTGCAGAGTAATGCCAGAGACCAACGTGTAAAGGAAAAAGAAGTTCTGCTTCCTTGTGGTATATTGTGGTATTTGGTATATATGGATTCAAAATGAGACCCTTTAATAAAATTACTTTAAATATCCCCTCCATCAAAGATAAAAAGATAATCAAACCTGAAATGCAGAGGTAGCCATAATCATGAAGTTTTCCAGACAACAGAATGTTCCTGCTTATTTGCCAGTAAGGTTATATTGAAAAGGTTAATCCTCAAAAGAAAAATATATACTTAAAAGCCTCTAAGTCAAATAGTTATGAACCAAAAGTAAAAAAACTATCTCCAATACACTAAAAGTGAAAGTGGTAACTGGCTTAGGCATTAGGATACGTGTAGAGTTCCATGTATCTGGATTTTGCCATGCTTTGTCTGGTGTAAACCTGTTGAATTCCAGCTCTTAGGTCATCCCATATCTGGTCAAGGCCAATCTGTTTAAGTCCATGTGGGTTCTGACTCCTGTTTGATGACATTTTGTATTTCCTGTGAAGTCTTCCAGTGCAGCAACCTGAGATCTGGTTATTCCTCCATCAGAATCAGAAGTCAAGTAACATTCTAATCTCAGTTGCTGCAATTCAGTGAGATATTCTTTACATGCAAATAATGGTGATTCCCAGGAAAATAATCTGCAAAACAAAAACAAAATATAAACAATTTGAAAATAGTCCAAATTAATTCACACTACATAAATAAACAAATAAATATACACCAAATTAATTACAACACTAAAACAGCTTCATTTACACAGATGTGAAATCCATGATGAGATCTGAAGTGCCAAAAGCATAATTTTGCAGTTCTGCAACCCACTGAGTGTTGGTGCTCAGATCTCCCCATGTGTGCAGGTACCTGGGTCAGTGCTACTGACAACACAGGCCTAAGTCATCTTACCAGACAGAAAATATGCAGCCAGTAATGGTGGGAAGAAAGAAAGAATACAGAAAATAAAGATTGCATGGACTGTGAATGAAAGAAGAAGAAAGTAAATGCTCTGTTGCCATGAGTTGGGAGGCAGGGAAAGATGGTTATCAATTCATAAGCCTCATGAAATGACAGAACAGGCAAAGGGTCACCTGGGAAGAGCTACTGAGAGCATCAGGCAGAGAGCATCCAGTTCTACACAAGTCCTTAAAGATGTTAACACCTCTCACCCACTGTAGCAACAGAATTAGGAAGAAAAGCAAAAGTGATGACATCTTTCAATACATGAAGGGGACTGCTGAGAAACACAGAGACTTTTGACAAGGGACTGTGGTGACAGGAGGAGGGTCAGTGGTCTCAAACTGAAAGAGGGAAGATTTAGACTGACTCAGATAAGGAATTTTTTTGTAGAAAGGGTGGTGAGCCACCAGAGCAAGTTTCCCAGAGAAGCTGTGGATGCCCCACCCCTGGAGCTGGTGAAGGCAGCTTGGATGGGCCTTTAAGCAGCAGGATCTAGTGGGATGTGTTTGCCCAAGGCAGGGGTTGGGCAGGTGATGGTAAAAGGTCCCTCCCAGCCCAAATCAGCAGCTCTGCACCCTGCAGCCCACCCCTGAAACCCCCAAAACACAGTGACACAGGAGGACTTCTTGACATGCTTCTCTGGGCAGCACCAGTGTTGTGATAACCCTGTCCTGTGATGGAACCTGCTGCCCAAGGCTCATGGGAACCCTCCTGTAGCTTCAAGGATAGCACAAGAAGGGACCCAATCACCCAAAAAATGCCATTATTGGCTTCTGACCTCTGAACAGCAGCAGATAAAGATACTGCTTCTAGATCCACAGTATGCTACAGGTACTTTGTGATAGCCACTTCTAGGTCACTGCATGTTCTTCCTGACCCTAAGAAGACCAGCTAAGATGGACACAGTGATTCATTTATTTTCTATCTTCCTGCAGTAATATAAATTATCACTTCTGATAATCCTTTACTATCCATCACCCAAAGCATTTAAATCTCAAGCCCCAAGTGAAAAAAGACTGAAAGTTACTTTCCTTGTGTCAATCTGAGCAACAAGGACTGTCTCATTTCCATCAGACATAAACTGCTTCTGCACCCAACTTCACTTTTTACACAATCAATAATTACTTAGGAGATGAGATGGAAAAATAAGAATTCAGTCAATATATACCATATAAAACACACACTTCCAATTCAACCTTTCCACTCTGTTTCCATAATTACAGCAAACTGGCTACTAAAGACACATGGGAATAATGCATCACCATGCTGCCATGCAACACAGATCCTATCTTGTATTTAACTTCTTTAATTTCTGGAAAGTGAAGCTGCTGCAGCACTAGCAATGCTGAACTGAATTTCATGGATGAGCAATGGAAGCCAGAAAGAGCAAAGGTCCAGAAGCCTGCTCACCTCTGCTGCTGCAGCTCTGTGCATGTCACACACCCAGTCTGGACTATGATCCTGTCAGCACTGCAATACAGAGCAAGAAAATTAATTCTGTGTCTACTAGCAAGGAGAAGAGATGTTTTTGTTACTGAAGTCTGGCAGTACTTGAACTCTCCACAGCAAAAGCATACATGGCTGTGCTATCTACAAGTCTGCAACTCTAGCATGTGTGAAAGGTAACAGCACTGCTCTCACCCATCTGCACCAGGCAAGCAGGCTAGAGCAGAGCAGGTTTCAGCAGAACTCTGCTGGTTCACTACCACAGAGCTCTGCTGTGTACAGCTCTGCAGTCCTGCTGGCAGCAGGCAGCACAGACACTACAGCTCACACAGGCAGGCTGCAGGGAGAAGCCACAGCCCAGGCTCTAACTCAGACATCTCACACAATCACAGAGTGTCAGGGGCTGGAAGGGAGCTAGAAGATCATCTAGTCCAACCCCCCTGCCAGAGCAGGGGCACCTAGACCAAGTCACCCAGGAACAGATCCAGGGGGGGCTGGAATGTCTCCAGAGCAGGAGACTCCACAACCTCCCTGGGCAGCCCCTGCCAGGCTCTGGAACCCTCACTGGGAACAAGTTTTTCCTTGTGTTTCCCCCAAACCTCTTGTGCTGCAACTGACTCCCATTGCCTCTTGTCCTGTCACTGGATGGCACTGAGCAGAGTCTGGCTCCATCCTCCCTACACTGCCCTCAACATCTTGACAGACACTGCTGAGCTCCCCCCTCAGTCTCCTCATCCTCAGATTTTTATTTTCCCATGCAGTACTAGAGAAATACTCTTTGTAAACAATAAATTCTACTGCCTTTGCCATTTCCTCACTGTCCTTTGACTGGCTTACAATTTAAATTTTACCTTTGGAAAGCAGCAAGGCAGTTATTAATACAGCACCTTAAGTTCAGTAAAGCTTCACTATACATCAGAGCACTTTAACTACAGAAAATTTCATTTCTGAAAGCAACCATTTTTCCTTCGTGGTGATACTGAGCTGTGGTGTGACATGGAGAGCAGCCAGCAGGGCTTTGTTCCTCAGCAGTCATGATGGCAGAAAGGGGTGCCAGGGGGGTGCTGGAGACCCCATCTCTGGAGACATTCAAGGTCAGGGTGATGGGTGATATTGGGATGAGGTGATATTGCTGCCACTCCTCTGGAGAGCCTTGGAGGACAGAATATTTCTTTTAGATATCCCAGCTGAGGAAAACTATGCCAAATGAGGCCTATAATAAAATCTGAAAGTTAATTCTGCTTTTACCCAAAATACATAATTAAATCCACACGACTGACAGTATCTCAAGCAACAACTAATTTTTATGCCCCAACACCAAGTAATTTCAGGTTCACAGCTCCATGTACCACCTGCTGTTCTTCCACAAACACTTATTTCTGAAGTACAGATTTCATGCTAGCTTACTTCAGTAATTACAGACAGAATCTGAAATTGTCAGCTTCTTGACCCAGTAAGAACCTGAAGGTTCAGAGGAAGTTTTTCAAGCTGACCCAAGAGCACAGACAGTGCCTCTGTTCTAACACAAGCTGCTTTCTTGCTTTTAAAAATAACTTAAGCTACTGGTGCATATTCTAGCTCACGTAGATGTCAAAAGTGCTACAGCTGAAGTGACTCTAAAGTATTAATATCAAAATATTTGGCAAGTTTTTGCTTTAGAATAAACAACAAAGGCACATGTAGTGTTTTTAGTGTTGGTCAACACAAAACATACCAAAAAATAAACCAAACCTATCTTGTAATAAAAAAGCAGTTAGTATAAATATATCTTTTACCAAACATGGACAGTTCCACAGGTAGAACAAATGATAGGAGATTGACTTTATGATTACCTGACTTCAGCTGAAGTTACCACCATCCCCTCAGAGTGCAGTGGAGCCAGGGTCTCACACTAACATGTTACAACACTGACATTGCTGTCCTGAACTATTTTAGGTCACTAAATATCCAGACTATAATCCAGGCAGGCAGTTCATGCAAGTAAAGCAACTCCATCCTCACAGCAAGGCTAGAGGCAAAGATGTTCCCAGCACTTCACATGCTACTAAGGTGCAATTAATCAGCATCAGGAGAATCTACCTGTAGCAAACATTTCCACTGTGCCCCAGGAAAATGAACCCACAACTGTTACAAAAAAATGGTTATTCCAGAAATCACATCAGTACCAGGAGAGAAATATTAGAATCTTTGCTCACCTTTCAAAATAAAAGGTATTTAAGACAAATTATGCAAATGACAACGTTCAGTTCCTGTGTAATATTACAAAACACTGAGTTACAGGTAGCATGAAAAGCTGTAGCTTATTTTCCAAAGAGTTGCCTTCAGTTGCTCTCATTACTTGAAAAAGGCAGATGCTCCCATGTGAACTCTCCTCCCTCCCAAGAGCTGGGTACTCAAACCACTCTGTACCCCATAGAAAAGAAGAGCAGAAGCAAGTATGCTGCTTTTGCCAGGAGTTTCATACAAAGCTGTGTAAAGTCTGAGCAGCTGCTACTCTGCCTCTGACAACACCTTCATTCAGGGCTTTGCTGCTGCTTCCACACTATTAGCTCTTTGACACTCCTTCTTTACTTCTTGTTCTTCTTAACACTCCTATACAGTTAAATGTGTTTTTTCCAGGTTTTGTTTCACCATCTCTGTGAGAATTCACTTTGCTCACTGCTCAATAACCCTCATGTGCACAGTTTGTAGGCTACACCTCGACCAAAAAGTCCTTTCTAACCTGAGGTCTCTGATTTTCCAGTGCCACAAATGGGCCACAGACCCCACAGTGCATTTTAACTGAGCCTGCAGTAATAAATTACATTTAAAATACACTGGAGTGCACTGAAGGGGATGAAGAAAGGCCTTCACAAGATGAATTTCCACACTCTCTGGCTTAAATCACACACAGATACAACCTGCATGAGCAACAAACAAACAAAACAGAACAGCAAACCAAGAACCAAGACCAACAATGTGAAAAAATAACAAACTACACAAAAAACACACACAAAAACCAAACACAAAACAGCAAAAAAACACAACCAAAAACACAGAACCCCCCCAAGAAAACAAACAAAACACCCTAAGAACACAAGAACAAAACCAAACCAAAAGTATTTTCAATTTACAGTGAAAATTTTATCCTTTTGAGTACCCAGAAGCAAGCAGAATGTTTGCCCATGACAACATCACCATGAAAAGCAAGATGGAAAGACTAGCAGCTGACAAAACAATAATTTCTTCCTATAACTCTCTTTTTTCCCTTCAATTCAGCCCTCCAAACTTTAGATAAAACTTCCACATGACAGTCTCCACTGCTGCCAGATGAAAGGAGCTTGCAAATTTACATTTGAAATTCAGCTTAAATTACAGAGCAAAACAGGGTGAACTGGGGTCACACCAGCAGTCTTACTTCTGAACTCTAATCCACACTAAAATATTGTCCAACATCAAACACAGAGTAATGAGAAGCCAAGTTACATCACATGCAAATTCAAAATACAAACAAGAAATTCTGATTTCAGCTGTGGCTGAAGCTGCACCCCTAAAAACCCAAATACTTGTGGCCCCTGCTTTAAAGTTAAAAAAAATAACAAATGTACAAGGTAGACAAAAGATAGCAAAGTGTTATTAGGATCTGGTGAGTAGCTACAAAGACCTCAGGGAAAATGTATTTATCTTTGTTCTCAGGACTGATGGAGAGCAGAGCTGTGTACCTGCTGGACCAAGCTGCAGCAAGGAACATTCTGACTGCAACACCAGAGCAATCAAAAGGGAGAAAAAGAAGAAGAAAATGAGGTAAGAATGGTTTTTTCCCCTGAGTTTCTGAGAATAACATCTCAAAGTCACCTTTCACCAGGCAAAGCTGCCCAAAGCCCCATCCCACCTGGCCTTGAACATTCCACAGCTTGTCTGGAAAACCTGCCATGTCTCACCACCCTCAGAGTGAGCAGTGTCTCCCTTTGGCCCATCTACACCTGGCCTCTTGCAGTCCAGATCTGCTGCTCCTTGTCTGGTCACCACAGGGCCTGCTAAACACTCTCTCACCATCTTTCTTGCAAGCACTGAAAAGCCTCAGGAAGGTCTCCTGGACCCTTCTCCAAGATGAACAATCCAAAATCTCCCAGCCTTTCTTCAGAGGTGTCCCAGCTCTCTGATCATTTCTGAGGCTCTCCTCTGGCCCTGCAGCTCCATGTCTTTTTGTACTGAGGACTCCAGAGCTGGCTGCAGGACTCTCACTCCAGAGCTGGCTGCAGGACTCTCACTCCAGAGCTGGCTGCAGGACTCCAGATAGGTCTCACAAGAGCAAAGCAGAGAATCACCTCCCTGAACCTGCTGGCCTTGATTTGTGTGACAAGTCCAGAGCACAGTTGTGAAATAAGGCAGGGCAATCTTGAAGATAAAGCACAAGAGATCTCAACTCTGGCAGAAATTTACATATGACTCTCTACCAGTTTCCTGAAGTGCAAAATGAAATCAACATTTTCCTGTTTTCACAGCAGCCTTCATTCTTTTTTTTTTTTTCAAGGTTCACAGGTAAATGGGATTTGAAAAATGCTACATTAAAGAAAGTGGAATGTAATAAATGGTTTATTTAAAAAACCAAAAGAATAGATTTTGACCTGTATCAGTTATAAGAATTGGTGAGGGAGCTAGATTCCAACATCACTCCTTTGTATGGAGATTATCTTGAAAAACAGAGCAGTTGAGAAGCTTTTGTTAATTTACTCTTGACAAAAAAGCCCCAAAGCAATGCTAGCACTGCAGCATTCTGCTACAGCAAGCCCTTGCATTCCTAAAGCACATGCAGAATTCCAAGATGAAACTTTCCACACTCTCTTTTCTTCCAGCTCTGTGCCAGCAAGAAGACTGAATCAACTTGCAGGCTGCTGGAACTGCCCATGCATGTCCTCAAAGTGGAACACCTCTCCTTTTTCACTCCTGACACACACACAGAGCCACCACCTTACCCTTGAACCTGATCCTGTCCTCGAGGCTGAAAACCCTGGCTGAACAGTGACACTGGTCACCTGTAACACACTGACCCCCTCTCACAAAGCCCTCACTTCACTGCAAAGCTGCTGAGAGCTGAGCAAGTGCAAATGGAGCAGCTTTAAAGCTGTTCTATCCACCAGGAATTCCTGAACAACAAAACCCAAACCCCACAAAGTTCAGCATCAGGAGAGGACTCTGGGCATACCCAGTTCACACAGGCACTGACACCCAGGATGTGACTCATCACTGCTGGCAGGATCCTGACTACACGAAGCAAGGCACTGCTTCAGATGTGCAACAGATGAAAGGCAGGATTTGGAGATCTTCACCTGGAAATTCTAAGAAAAGACTTCTAAAGCTGAGTATCTAAGCTGACATTCTCAAAGGACTCACTATTGTTTTCAGAACAGAACAGCTTAAGCAGAAAACCTTAGACCAAAACTAAGCAGCAGCTAAATTCAAAAGTCACCCCCAAATCAGTATGCAATAAAGGTGTTCATCAATTTAGCTTAATTTAAATCATTTCTATTAAAGCAATGTGATTTTTCTCTTACCAACAGTTTCAGTAACGGGCCCAAGTTACAACATCAACTCAAACCAGCATGAAAAGGACTGTGGTGGAAGAAGAATAATTTAGTTAAACCAGCCATTCTGTCACCAGGGAGTGGGGTGCCTATGCCTAGTTTAGGTGCCTGTTCCCTCCATGAGCCAGGACAGGCACTGGAAAGTCTCCTCTGCAGAGGTAATACCTGGCTTAGCTGCTCTGAGAGCTGACAAGGGACTAGGAGCTGAATGCACTCAGCTGAGAAAACACTGAGCTGTCAGCACTACACACTGGTCCAGGTTCTAGAGCTGGGGGTGTGAATCTGACCACAGAACTGAGTCCCCCACACCTCCATGGGACACCTGCCCCCAGGTTCAACTGCACCTCAGATATATGGTGATGACTCTGAACAACCAATATCAACAAAAACAAGACAGACAGGCAACAAACACTGAGAAACAAGGGGCCAAGCAGATGGAAAACTCTTTCTAGCAGTCACTAAAAGAGACACACAGTGTCAGTGCAACAGACACCTAAACATCAACACACAAATACCACACCACAGCAGTTCATGTAGTATCTCTGGAGTAGAAACTGTGCACCACGGTGTGTAGCTCACTACTTGCTACAAGATGCATCCCAAACACTCTGTAGCAACTAATTCACAAGGTGGCATTGCAAACAGTGTTTGGCCTTATTTCAGCTGCATGGCCACTAGGTATTTCTGGTCCCCACGGCCACTCCTCTAATCCTGCCAGAGGAATTCCCAGAGAGACTGACTTTTTTTTCTTCCTGTGACCAGCATCAGGGTGTGTATGTGAGGGAAGAGGTATGATAGATTACATGTGAATGCAGCTCCTGGAGGAGAGGTTGATGAGGAAATCACTAACAAAAAAAAAGAACACAAAATAAAGTAAAATAACTAAGTAATGTGTGTACTCTTGGTGCTGGCTGACAGATAACCCAGGGTTAAATTCACTTCTCCTCAAAGGCACAGCTGGGGAATTTAAACACAAAATGGGGGAGACAGCATGTGAGTCTACAATGGAAAGAGTATTAAGTGAGATCATAAATCAGCTTTTAATGATGGGAAAATAAGATCAGAAGGGGGAGGGGGGAAAAAAAACCCCAAAACGTTGTGAAGGAAATAGTTACTGGGAGGAAGAAAACTGAAAAGGGAAAGGTAATAGGGGGATAATGATGGTAATGGAATATAACCTGAACAAGAAATAAGAAGGAAGGGAAAAGGATTCCAGTAAGGACACAGCTTTCAGCAGCAAAGTTACTAAGAAACAAACAAGATCATTATTATTTGCCACGACAAAAAAAAACAACAATAAAAATACAGGACTAATGATCTGGAAGGAGGCAATAAATCCACAGACTTTATATATAAAAAGTTACAGGTGGCACCTTCTCTGGCAAGGCCACAAGAGTACATGGCAGCAAGGGGCAACGTGGGGCAGTCCTGATGGAGAGAGGAACCTGGGCAAGGCAGAAAGAGCTCTGGGAAATCACTGGAGAGACGGGGGGGGGATTCCTCTAGGTAGAAGCAAACAGCTTGGAGACGGCTGGGACGTAAGAGGGTGAGAGGATGAGGCGCAGAGAAGGGCAGAAAGCAGGTAACAGCCGAAGACAGTTCCCAGGGAGGTTATGGACAAAAGCAGAGGCCTGGGAGGCTGGGCCGGGGGCCAGCGGCTGGGCAGGGGAAGCAAAGGCGCTGCGGGAAGACGGGCAGGGGTCTCGGAGCCCACGGGACAAGAGCCAGAGGCCGGGGTCTTAGAGCCCACGGGACAAGAGCCAGAGGCCGGGGCTGCCACCGAGGCGGCCTCGGCCACACGGGGGCCGCAGTCCCGGGGGAGGGCAGGAGGCGGAAGGGAGGCCAGGGAGGGCCAGGCCGGGCCGGCACGGAGAGGGAGTGAGCGGGCAGGCCGGGCGGGCAGCGAGCAGAGCCGGCGGGGAGGTCTCCCGCGCCCCGGCGGGGTCGATGCGTTCTGAGCGCGTAGCTGGGGCGCTCCTAACCGCGGCCTCCCCGGCTACGCGCCTCCCGAGGCCGGATCTGCGAGCGGGCCCCACACGGCAGCTCCCGCCGCCGCCTCCCTCGCTCCGGAGCCAGGTGCGCGCCCGGGAGAAGAAAGGCGAGCGGGCGGGCCGGGCCCGGCCTCCCCCTCCCCCGCTCCGGCTGCCCCGCGCCGTGACTCAGGAGCGGGCCCCGTCCCGCCGGACCCGCGCGGTCCCCGCTCGGCGGAGCGGNCCCGCCCCGGCTCGGCGGCTCGCGGCGGCCCCGGAGGCCGTGGGGACGCGCGGCCGGGCCGGGGAGAGTCTGCTCCGCGCCGGGAGGGAGCGGCCGCTCCCCCGAAGGCTGCGCTGCCGCCAAAGCCCCTTCCCGCCCTGCGCCCGGGCCCGCTCCCCTCCGCTCGGCCCTGGGCCCGGGGGAGCTCGGAGCGACCTGAGCTTGGCCTCCGCCGCCTCCTCCGCCCCCTCAACAGAGCTAAGCCAGGGGCCTGGGCGCCGACTCCCAGCAGGGGTTAGCGGGGCTGAGGGGCTCGGTCCTTTGGCGGGCATGAGGTTAGTGAGGCGGGTGGAGGCGGCCGGAGCCCTACCCTGCCTGAGGGGTCATGGCTCAGACTCCCCGAGCCGAGTTATCCCCGCGGCAGCTGTGGGGTGCTCTGCAGCACGGCAGCCTTAGACCCGAGCCAGACAGCGGGGTGGAGGCGCCAGCAGCGTGTGCGCAGATGACCCCGAGCTGCGTCCGTACACCCGAGGGGTGGGATGTCATCCAGAGGGACCTGGAAAGACTGGGTGGGCCCACAGGAACCTCATGAGGTTCAACAAGAGCAAGTGCAGGGTCCTGCACCTGGGTCAGAACAACCCTCACTGTCAATCCAGGCTGGGGGATGAGGAGCTGGAAAGCAGCTCTGCAGAAAAGGACTTGGGGGTGTCGGTGGCTGAGAAACTGGCCATGAGGCAGCAGTGGGCACTGGCAGCCAAGAAGGTCAATCCATCCTGGGCTGCAGCAAGAGAAGTGTGGGCAGCAGCTGGAGAGAGGGGATTCTGCCCCTCTGCTCTGCTCTGCTCACACCTCCCCTGGAGTATTGCAGCCAGCTCTGGAGCCCTCAGCACAGGAGAGACATGGAGCTGATGGAGCAGAGCCAGAGGAGGGCACAAAGATGATCAGGGGGTTGAAACAGCTCTGCTGTGGGGACAGGCTGAAGGAGCTGGGGTTGTTCAGCCTGGAGAAGAGAAGGCTCTGGGGAGACCTTAGAGCACCTGCCAGTGCCTGAAGGGAGCTGATAAAAAGACTGGAGAGGGGCTGTTTCCAAAGTCTTGTAGTGAAAGGACAAGAGTCAGTGGTTTGAAATTAGAAATGAGTGGCTTTAGATTAGAAATAAGGCAGAAGTTCTCTACCATGAGAGTGGTGGCCACTGGAACAGGTTTCCTCGGGAGGTGGTGGAGGCCCCATCCCTGGAGACATTCCAGGTGGGGCTTGAGGAGGCTCTGAGCACCCTGCTCTAGCTGCAGATGTCCCTGCTGCCAGCAGGGGTTTGGACTGGATGACCTCTAGAGATCCCTTTCAACCCAGACTCTTCTATGATTCTATGACGTGAGGAGACTTTCCTGCTTCTATAACTAAGCAGCTGCTTCTGTATTTCTGAGAAACTTGAGTTACCAGCATGTCCTGGGCACCCTGAGCTACTCCACAGCCACTCTTGGGAACGTGAGGATAATAGAGCTGTGTTGTAAGAGCTTGATCTTGAGTGAGTGCTAAACCAAGCTGCTGGCTCCTCCTCTGAATTATTTGCATCGAGTCATTACCTCAAGGTGAACATTGCACTGAAACCTCTGATGGTGAGGCTTGGAATGGCTCTCCTATGAGAACAGGCTGAGACAGTTGGGGTTGCTCAGCCTGGAGAAGAGGGGGCTCCATGGAACTCCATGACCTTCAAGAGAACATGATTATAAATCTTTCTGTAATTCTCAATTTCAGATTAATGAGAAAACAACATTGTAGAGAGAACAGGGTAGAATTAGAAAGAAATGAAGTTTTATTGTTCATTTGTGAGCTGGTTGGAAGATGCCTGAAGACAGTTGGTCTGACTGATTTAGGGCTGAGTAGAACCCATGAACATTACATGAACCCCTTTGCTGTTTATGAACAAATTCAAGCAAAAATACCTGGTGGAGGCAACTTTATGATGACAAAATACAAGCTTCCTGGCATAGCTGCATCACTTTTGTGTGAATTGCAAGTGAAGCAGTTTTATTTTGTAACAGTATGAAACTGATGATAAAAAATCATACAAAAATTAAGACAGGTTTTAGAAAATTATGTTTTTGTCAGTCCTATCTGAGTTATTCCTGAGGAGTATGGAACTGTAGTGCTGGAAGGAAAAGGACTACTGAGTTTGCCTGTCCTTGCACCAAGGTTCTCAGCACTGTAGTCTCACAAACCATGCTGATTTTCCTGCCAAGATGACTTTGGATTCTGCTCCAAATGATACCAGAGGGCAACTCAAACGAGGTCATAAAAAGTTGATTTTCCTTTGCAGTAGTAGAAATCAACTCAGAAAATGCAGCAGCTTCCTAGGAAAGGAAAGAACCAGGGAAGCAATAGGAAAGACCAGATTTCTTTGCTCTGTAAAATGCTTCACTTGCATCCTTGTTCCACCAGCTGTGCTCCAGTGTTGAACACTGCCCTTCTGCAATGGCCCTGAGTCACCTGAGTGCTTGCTGCTGATTTCCCTGCATAATGAGGCCTTCCTACAGCACAGCCACCCAAGTGGCCACAAGCAAAGCCACTGACACAGCTCTTCCCATGAGTCAGTGCTGCCTAAGCAGCTGAGCAGCACTGAGGGACTGGTTTGATGGGTAGCAAGGACACTGGAAGTCAGCTGGGTGGCATCACACCTTCCATTCATTTTGCCCGTGGATTCATGCTTTGCAAATGCCATTCCTAGGCATGACTAAGTGTGTGTCTGGCTAACATCTGAGGTGCACTGGAGGAGGGTTGGTGTTAGTCATGCTGGATGCTGCATCAGCACCTCTGTGCCTGTGCTGTGTTTGAGGGCAAAGGAAGTAGTTTGTGGGAGAAAGGAACCAAGTCCAGAGGAGGGTGAAGTGATAATAAAAAATAAGCATTGATTTTTCAGTCTTGAAAAGTTTTAATTTTAAAAGTTTAAAATGAAAAATTTAAAATTTTAATTTTTAAAGTTGTATTTCCACAGAGGTAAAGCCATCATTGTCTGAAAATCCTGAAACAAGGGGACAAGAAACCATGGATAAACAAGGGATGTTGAAGAGAAATGACAGAAAGGTAAGAATATGGGGAGAAGGAAGATCTGAACAAGCACCTTCCTGCACTAGACTTGGCTTAATTTTTTTTTTTTTTCTTCTAACTAACAGTTTGGAGTGTTGAAGGTTTGTTTAATTTTATTTTCTCTAGGGTTGCTTGTACACTTGAAAGAGGAAAGGCACTGTTCTCTGGCTTTATCTGTGATGGTGGTAGCTTATTTGTCACTCTGAAAAGGTAGGCTGTGAATATCCCCTCACTGGACAATTTGAACATGGCTTATTCATACATCCAGTGCCAAAATTCCACTGTCAGGGTAAGTGGTCAGAGAGAGGAAAGGAAATGGAATGTGACAATAAACATCACCAAATTACTCAGAACAGGGTAGCTGGTGCATCTGCCATTGTCCAGTGGAACTGATACACTTTGCATCAAAGGAGCTTTTTCTGGAGAAAAAAACAGAGAAAGAGTCAATATTGCAAGTGCTGAACCAAAAAAAAAATATATATGCAGAGCTTGCCATCCTCATCCCCTGGGGAGCCAGGGGCAGAAGCTGTCAGAGAAGGGCTGAGATGCTGACAACAGATGATGTACATTTTACTCTCTAAAAAGAAAGCTGCTTTGCAAGGCAATTATGAAGGAATTAAAATTGATGTTGCTAAACTAAACCAAGTCCATAGTTTTATTTGTGACTGATGCTTTTAGTTTTTATTGTGCTTGTTTTTTTGTTGTTGTTCAGTGATCTACAAGTGGGTCTCCCACGTGTTACTGCAAATTGGACTACTTTTCTGGATAACAAATACTTTATCTCTTCACTAAACAAAAGACTGCATAAATTGACTAATAGTAATATTATTATCTGAAAAGCCCAGTGCTCTGAAAAGCCATTTTAAGTACACTTGAACAATAATTAGAGTCCACAATGCCTTTGCTCCTTGAAATTTATCACTGAAGTTGATGAAAATCTGGGACAGTTTAGAATGCCATTTTCTTAATTACATTACCAAACTACATCTGCTCCCTTTAGAAACATACTCAAATAACTACAAGAACTGTAAACGTGTTAATTTTACCATTATTTAATATTGGAAATGCCACTGACATTTCTTTTCAGCAGCAGCAGAGTTTGCCAGCAGAGTACACCCTGCTCTGCAAATGTCCAGATAACCTGCTGCTGTTCCAGTGCAGAATTTAGATGTTTTTAGATTGTGAACCTACATTCTCATAGTTTTTCTGATGTATATATTGCTCTGAATTTCAAAATGAAAACATTTTTTAGTCAGAAATTAGCCCAGTGAGGAGGATTTGCAAGTTAACACTTTTTAAACTTTAATAAACCAGAAGTTTTCATTTGCTCTTCAAGTGACTCAGTCACCAGCATGGAAGTTTCCAGTGGTTCAGAACTGTGACTTGTTCTCAGTTTACTTCTGATTAAATAAACACTAAAAGTATCCTGACATCTGACAGAGTGGTTCATATGCTTGTCATGTTTTTTTGAAGCAACACTTTATATATNAATAAAATAATAATACAATATAATCAACATGGGGCAGGGAGTAATTGCCAGACTCACACTGCAGCAACAAATACTGTGCTGAAAAGAGAAATCAAACCTGAACTGCACCAGGCAGTGCTCAGCTCTTGCCAAGTCCATGATTCATAGATTCATAGATGATGGCAGGAGCAGCTCAGAGAAGAGCAATTTGATTGCTCCTTTAAGCCTATATATATTTTATATATATATATATATATTAAAAATATATATATTTTTTTGTCCCCACAAGGACACACTACATCTTCCCAGGAAGGCTACAGCTGCTTTCTTCAAGACACAAACCCACATTGTTCTCTATTGGCTCTTTCCACATAAATATTCACTTTTCAATGATCTCATGTTTCAAAAGGTTTGCAAACAAACCTGCTCCCTTCCCTGTCCAGCTTCTGATTTTGCCTTATCCCCAGTTGGGCATGGGAAGTCAAATGACCATTTTTTAATGAGGTGGAACAACCCCCAGCCATTAACCCAGACTGCTCTGAACTTTTCTTCCCCACAGCAGTACCTGAGACATTAGGTCCAGATACACACCAGCTTTTTCAGACAGGAAAAAAACATCAAATAACACAGGGCAGAGGACAAATTAATGCTTAAACAAGGTAAATAAATACAGGTTAAGTAAGTGATTTCAGTTGGAATTTACCTGGGAATATTATTTTAAAGAACTCTATGAAATTATTATATTATCTCACCAAGTAATATTTCAGTTTAATTCTTCTCAGTATGGAAAAAAAAGTCTTTTGGACATAAGCATGTCTCCCCACACTTTTAAAAAACAATGAAGAAAATGAAAAAAAAGACACTCCCTGCCCAGCCCAGCTCCTAAACTCTCCAATTAAAAAAAGAAAAAAATCCTTACCACACAAAGAATTGAAATATATTTGCCTAGCAAATAATAGAGCTTATTCCTGCAGCCTTTACACCAGACTGGTAAGTCAAGACCTTGCTGTGCTGAGTGCAATAGAAGGTGCTAAAAGAAATTTACATCCCCCAGTATGAGTACAACAACATCTCTTGAGGGTTACACTGTGTATCACAGAGCCTTAAATTCCTTAATTTCTTCTCATCTGCTCTTGTTCATATTTCAGTTGCATTTGGGAACAGAAAACAAAAATTATTTGGTTGGTTGGTTGTTTTTTTTCAGTTAATTTGTTCCAGAATCACTATTTCTATAACAGCAGTGACTGCACAGTTACTCAAACAAGCAAACAAACAAAAAACCTCCCAAAAAAACCTACCTATGTAAAAACCTTTAATATATTTATTTTACTGTTAGCAAAATATTTTGGCTCATAACATTTTGTCAGCTTTTCAAGGGAAAACAAACCTGTTATCCTTTGTAACATTATTTTTAGCATTGATTCAGCCTAAAGATCGTTAAGGACTCCAAAACCTTAAGCCAGGTGGAGATCCCCTGTGAAGCACAACTGTGTGCCAGAAAAATTTCCTTGTCTCCTTTTCCAGACACTGGTGCAGGAAGGGAAGTGACTGGAATGTTTTGGTGCAAATAATAGACTAGAAGTATTCCAGTTGGCAAGGAGATAGGGGTGACTCAAACTCACTACATCACCCTTAGGATGCTGTGTAAAATATAAACAAATTGCCAGTAATAGTTTAAAAATACATTTAGAAGTGACACATATGACAGTTATTTTCCATTCTAGATGCAGGACAAGGCATTTTCACATAGAGACATGGATGTACACATGTTTATTTATTTATGTTTATTTTTCATATCACAAAAGATGACAAATAGAAAGGTGATCAGCACTGAAAGACAAACATGCACTGAATTCCATCTCTTTCTTTTGATAGCTGTTAATCAGATGAAAAGATCTGTCTTGCAATATGCATTTTCACAGAAGAAAGTAGAAGACTTTGTGGTTTTCTTTCCTCACAGGTTCCTCTGTGAAGATCTGTTCCATGTACCCAAATCCACCTTAGATAAGAGTAAAATGACATTTTAATTTAATTTAAAAAAAAATAATATTCTATTGCAGGGGGATATCCTGGAAGTAAGTTATTACATTTCTTTTGTGATAAAGGAATAATAAAGTCTTCCCTCTCATTGGGTTGATTCTTTGGTCCAACAACAGGTAGCAAGAACTTCTGCTCCCCCTGTAAGTGCAGAGCAAACACCTTCAGAGTGAATCAGCACTGTTAGGGCAAAAGGTGGTTTTCATGGCCTGGAAAGGGAATATTGCAGTCTCCAAAACAGCATCCCACCAAGTGTGTTTTTTTGTTGTTTTTTTTTAAAAACAAGTTTTTGCACTGTTAGTGAAGCTGGTCTGTTGCTTCAGTTAGGATAGCAGCTGCTTGCAAGTAATTGGCTGAAATTGTCCATTCTTTGTCCAAATTTTATATACAAGTATTTTTCTATCTGCATGTGCACACGTGGGCACAGGTTCACACCCATGTATACACACGTGTGTTCTAAATATGTATGCAGACACACAGCATATACATATTTATGCATTTACAGAGATGGATCTTTTTAGCTTTTTAAAAATATTTGAGCTATTTTACAGAATAGAAGTAGAGAGGAATCTTTGGTCACATGGTTATGGTGACTTTCTCTGACATCTCTGCCATAATCCCCACCCACAGCCTGGCCTCTTCAACTCTGCAATGATATAGATTAACTCAAAGTTGTGCAAGTGCCAGGAGTGCTTCCTGCAAACTGGCAACCCTTCTGTAACAGTTCTGCACCAGTGCTTGTCTACTCTCAGTACCTCTTTATCATCAGTGATGGGCTAATATAATTTATTAAGCCTGCACATTAGACAAATAGCCAGCAGTTTGTGGTTTAAATACCATGGTGTGTGCCCAGGGAGTTTTCTCATGCTTCATACATAAGTTTAAATAAAAGTCCCAGAGAGGATGCACATTGTTCACAACCTTTTCTGAAATGCATTTGAACTGTTTGAACACTAAAAATGACCCAATTCCTTCTACAGAAGCCCAGCTTTTAGCCCCAAAGCAACAATTCACATGGAAGTTATTGGCACAGAACAGACTAGAGAAGCAGCCCTCCCAGCCAGTTCATATAATCAGGACACAATATCCTTGCAATTCCTGAAAGGCAGAAAGCAAGTTACTTTTATGCTTTAGATCTTGCCTCCAAAATCTTTTATTTCCCTTTCACTCACAGCCCATTCCCACAGTAAAGCATTGAGGGGATGAGTTTTGTGCAAACTGTGGCTGTTGGGACAGTGCCTGTGGTTCCTGCACCTTTCCTGAAGTCAGACCAGAAAAGCACATTATGAGACACTGGCCCAGTAAAAGAAGGGCTGTTTAGCAGCAAATATGATTTAAAAAGTCTATTTTGAACATTTATGATATAGACAACAGTTAAGGAAATGTTAGCATTTTATTCAATATATTTTTAAACAATATATTCTATACTATGTGGTATATAATATAATGCTATATGACATAGATCATAGATCATATACTATATTTAATTTTNAACCCACTTCTAATTAAACTTTCATGCTAATCTCACATGTCCATGTTAGTGGTATAGCTGGAAAAAACAAACAAATAAAAACAAACCCCCAAAACCCCAAATACAAAGCATTTGGGCATGATCAGGTTCACATGTGAAAGATAAACCAGGTATTTTTTCTTCAATTTATGCTACTTGCTTTTAAAGTTTTTAATGCTTTGTTTTTATCCCCATCTACTACTTAACCTCCATTATGTCAATTCTCTTAATTCTTCCAGTGCAGAGGGAAAATCACTTGACTGTAAGAGCAGCACAGCATCTTAGAAGCCATTTGTACTTAAAAGCTGTAGGAGAAATAATTGAATTTAACAGCAGCTACAGTTTCTAAATTATTGTGTGGTAAATCACAAAAAGGTCATTCACCCAAGATAACTGCTCAAGAATTTATTCTTTGACTACATCCACACAGCAGAGTGAAATATTTCATTGGATGGCAACAGTATCTGATCAGCTCTGGATAGATGCTGCTTTGCAGAATTTGCAAATTTATAGGCTTTGGAAATTTGGTATTGCAGAATAAGAGATTTTTTAAAGTAGTATCTACACAGATGCAGGCTTTGAGTTTAAACTTGAATCCCTCCCACATCTATGTACATTCTGAGTCTCAGGGCAGCTAATTAGTGGTGATGCTACCTGTAATTAAACCCAAAAGTTCAGGATGACTGTAGAGCTTTGGTAAACACTCAAATTATTAAACTGTGCTATTAAAAGATAATATCACTTTTATGAAGTTGATGTGTATTTACTTTTGCCATGTGTAAAGATATGTTTTCATTAACCCTCAGTCCTGCAGGGTGCGAACTCTGAACATGTAAAAAAACCTCATGGTTTTTTACATGTTCTGGACCAGCTACACCCGAACACCTTTGCTTTCTGTGTGAGGTTTGCACACACCCTGAGTGAACACCTACTTGAGCAATAGCTTACAATCTTTTCTGAGGAGCTGTTCAGCTCAGCTTTGCCATGAAAGCAGTTTATGTGCTTGAACACGAGCTGGAAGCAGAACAGTTACTGAGGAACAGTTACTGCAAAGGTTCTCACCAGCTGTGACCTTGCTGGCATTTGTTTGTAAACCAGCAGAAAGATGTTTGGACTCTGGGTGCTGTGGCACCAGGGGGTGGCTGATTTCTTGTCCAATTACCATGAAGTTAAAAGGGTATAAAAAGAGCTGTAAATTAATAAATAAAGAATTCTTGGCATCTTGGTGAAGAAAATCTTCCACAGCAAATAAAACCAGACAATGGAGCAGCATATATATTGAAGAGGGTTCACAAATTTTTAGCCCTATGGGGAATTCACCCTGTGACAGGAATCCCTCTTTCCCCTACTGGTCAGGCCATTGTGGAATGTACTCATGGTATCTTAAAACTCTTGCTTCAAAAACAAAAAGGGGGAATGGTTGGAGAAAGCCCCAGGACAGCCTCATAAGGCCATGTATGTACAGAACTTTTTATCTTTATCAGACTCTGATTCTTCTTTTCTTAAATCTCTTTTTTTTCTCTTTTTTTTGGACAAATCCAAGACAGCACCAGGAGTGAAAATGCAAGTGAAGGACTTGGTGACTGATCAATGGCAAGGCCATTATGATTTAATGACCTGGGGAAGGGGTTCTGCTGGTGTCTCTACAGATGGTCCACGTTGGTGTCCTGCCTGCTGTGTCCAACCAGCACTGAACTCATCCAGTGATGGGAAACCCAAACTCACAGTGTAACCCTGCAC
>VYZU01068038.1:29492-51599 GCA_013401355.1 Ceyx cyanopectus | reverse complement strand
TCTCTGTAAATTAAGTATAGTGACTTAAAGACATTTACAGTGAAAGCCTAGAAAATGCCAGACCATGCTAAAGTTACATGGTTGCCCTTACTAGAAACAGTTACTAAATTAAATTACTTCCAACTTTGTCTCAATTCTTCCTCTTCTAAAGTTCAAAGGACATCAGAAGTAAACTGTAAGTCAACATGACAACAGTAAAGAGTAGTCAGAGGAGAAAATTTCTTTTAAAATTGTGTAAGCCACTTCAGCTTCACATGCCATTAAAAAAATCCACCTATACTATATATTACTTTATATCACTTATAACACTTTGGGTAGGGTTGTCACTGCACAGGTACATCTAGATGTTCTTGCAGTGTATTTTCAATTAGTTCCAGATGAACACACAATTTCAGTAATTCAACTCATGGGAACACTACAGTCTTCTAAAGCTTGCTTCCACCTTTAGCTTCCCCTCCAAAAAAATTCAAGATATAAAAGCCACTAGCATTATACCCAGTGATTGAAGTGCTTTCCATTTGAACCATTCCCCTTCCCTTCTTATGCCAAGTTTTTGCCATGTCCAGCACATTAACAGTTTCTATTCAGAGTTGGGAATGTAAATATACAGAGAAGAACCAGGATGGCCAAACTAAGGCAAGCAATCCAAGCACAGAAGCTATCTCCAGACAGCTGCAAGAAGAAAACCATTAGAGATGGCTGTGGCCAACATTCTCTAGTTTTCCCCAGCATCCCAAGCTGCCAGGATCTGGACCACAATCTCCTACCAGCAGTGGAATCCAAGGAGCTACTGCCATCTCAAGCCAGACTTGGCTCCCCAGCTTCCCCCTCCCTGCAGCTCTGTGCAGTGAGCAGCATTCTTCTCATGGATCAGCCACATGAGGATTTTAGTAGGTAGCTTATACAATCAGAAAATGAGGTCACCCTAAAAGATGCTACATGAAGGTATTCAAGTGAAATGAAATTTCATATTTGGTACTACAGAAGTCATCATCAGTTCCATTTCTAAACTATATCAGACAACTGCTATATGCTATTCCACATAGTATGGTTAATAATATGTGGGAACATGCTAAAGGACATTAGGAGCTTTGAATTCTTGATTGTCATAACCCTGAAGACATGCTGAAAGCAGTTGTCTTTAACAATGTGAGGACATTTGGAAATAAACTGTTTTCTGCTGCAACTTTCTCAAAACACAATCAGAAAAAAAAATAAAAATCAACTGATAACTGATAGTAACATGAAAAGAACAATTTTGCTTCTTCCCCATCTTTACTAAAACTGAGGATGGGCAAAAAAGAAGATGATCTGTGAGAAAACAATATTATGTATGTTCTTTGTCTCATATATTCTTAAGCCTCAGAAAAGGTTATGGTATAGAATGTAAAATAGGTATTTCTTCCACAAGACAAAAAAAAAATCAAAAGTAGCTGAGAAAACAGCAGTTTATTTTTTTGTTGTATCAAGTTCTACCAGTGAAGGGGAGCAAAATTCCCTGCTACAGACTATAGTTGTTACAGTAACATAAAAGAGTTTGTGTGGATCATTTATTCACTGCTTCCTCACTACTAACAGGTGTAACAGTAAGAGGTATACTTCTCACATGAAGCTAAAAGCATTTACAATAAAGGTTGTGTTCATTTAACTGCTTCAGTTGGTAGAAAAATCATACACCTGGTCATAGATAATCATGAAAATTTAGAAACTGACCCCTCTGATCATTTTGCTAGCCCTGCAGGATGAGGCTTCAGAGGCAGAACATACCTAAATTACGAATATAAATAATGTAGAAATGATAGATTATATTTTTGTCCACTTTTCTAAATATCTTCTGGTCTCCTTTAGTGAAGGTTTTGAGATTTTCCTCAACTAAGTTTATAGCATGATCAAAAGAGAGAGCAATATTAAGCTCTCTGTGAAGTTAACACTGCCTGTTTTGTTTCTGAATTGTATTACTCTTAAGCATAAATCAAAACAAGCAATTCAAACAAGCTTAAAAGCCTGAACTGGTTTAAATTTTAAACCTTCAGGTGAACTAGGGCACCTCCTCATAGAAACATTTATTCCCATGATCTTCCACTTAGAAAAAAAATAAATGTGTTCCAATAAAGGAAAAAAATATTTTTCAAATTAAAAAAAAAAGCAAATTCTCCTAGCACTTTCACCCAAGTGAAATGTTACATCACCAGCTTGTAAGAAAAGTAACAGTGCTGCCATCATGTAAGAGTAACTACACTACTAAATATGTACTATTCCACTCATGAGAAAGATGGAATACTGAAGGAAAACAGTGAAGAAGTCAGCAGCTCGTTAGTATATAAAAATATCACCACTTGAAAAAAAAAAAATTTTACAATTTGGACTTTGGTCATAGAATTTTACTTACATTGTCCATGAAATTTGGCTTAAATCCTCCCTCCTGCTGTCGTCGCAACTCCTCCTGTTCCCTCTGGCGCAGCATCTCCTCCTCCCGACGGCGATGCTCTTCTTCATGTCTGCAATATTTACAACAACTATGTCAATTTACAACATATTTACAACAACTTGGCCTTCTCAGGCTTGTACTTAGGAGATAAATGTCAAGCATATCAACAAAACTGGTTTTGTTAATTCTGGTTTGGTGTTCTACACCTGTTCTGGTTACATGTTGGTAAGCAGGTTAAAATGCTCCATCTTTTAACAGGTCACTACGGATTAAAGTTTCAATGCTGCCAAAAGACACTGAAGTGTGAGGGGTGTTTGTGTTTTGTTCTTTTTTCATCTCAGCTACATTTCTTGTCATATTTAACCTAAAAAGTACAAACTCAATCAACATGTACTATATCTATTTTAATGTGTTTTAGCAGGGGCACGGAAGCAAGTATTTTTATGGATGAGATCATAAAGCAAAAACTGTTCGCAACATATCAGAGTATCTTGTAAAAATGTCAGCCTGCAAATTTACATTGCTACTGTTGTACACAGACACCACCTGCCAATAAACCTTAGAAAGCTACTAGAGCTGAAATAAAATTCAAAAAATAATTGAAACCATTGTTTTGTATTAGCCTAAGTTATCACCTTTCTGTTCAAGAATATTAACAGAAACATATATTAACCCCTCAACACAGGGAAGACGTGGACCTGATGGAGCAGGTCCAGAGGAGGCCACAAAGATTATCAGAGGCTGAAACAGCTCTGCTATGGGGACAGGCTGAAGGAGCTGGGGTTGTTCAGCTTGGAGAAGAGAAGGCTCTGGGGAGACCTTACAGCCACCTGCCAGTGCCTGAAGGAGCTACAGAAAGGTTGGAAAGGGGCTGTTTCCAAGGGCCTGGAGTGAAAGGATGACGATTAATGGGTTTAAATTAGAGAAGAGTAGATTTAGACTGGATATCACTAAGAAGTTCTTGACCTTGAGGGTGGTAGAACAGTGGAATAGGCTCCCCAGGGAGGAGGTTGAGGCCCCATCCCTGGAGCTATTGCAGGTGAGGTTGGCCAAGGCTCTGAGCAGCCTGGGCTAGTTGAGGGTGTCTCTGCTCCCTGCAGGAGGGCTGCCCTAGATGCCCTTTGGAGCTCCCTTCTGGCCCTAAGCATTCTATGAATCTATGACAAATTATGCTTTTAAGAATCAACTTTCCAGCAGCAGAAACATTTTGTTTTGATGGAGAAAGCAAGCTCTACAAGCTAGAGGCCTACAGCAGCTGCATGCCACTCCTGTGCAGAGAAGACAACACACCTCAACTGTATCTGCTTGCGTTTCTGAAGCTCTTGATTTCGAAGTTCTTCCAAACGCCTCAGTTCTTCTTGACGTCTCATGAGATCTAATTGGATTAAAAATACAGTCAAGATAAAAGCTGCCAATCAACCACGTGGCACAAGAAAAAAATGGCTAGTACTGCCACATCAGTTTTAAAATTCAGCTTCTAAAGGAAATTTCTCCATGGATTTAACTAGTTTCTTCCCATAAAGTTAAGACTGAAAACATGGATCCACAGCTCACAGAAACATGGAAAGGTAAAGGACTGTCAAAGCAAGATTATGGAAACAGAAATCTCAGGTCTTCAAAGAAAAGAAGGAAAAACACCTCTCAATCTCTTACATGATATCTTGATTTTACATGTAGGAGAAGGTATTCATTTTCTCACAATGCTGGATAGTGCCAGAATCACAACAGCAATAAAAATTACTTCAATATATATGGACTTACACTCTCCACCAATATTGCAGAGCACTGCAGGGAACACATCAGAAGAAAAAATGCAACAGGAGCTTCAGATGCATGTGGCCCAGGCCTCCATAAAGACTTATCACATGTCTCTGCTTATGGAGATTTACAAGTTACTAATCTTTCAACACCACCAGAAAGGAACAGCTGTATCCCCTTAAGAAGCAGAGTGCAACTAATGGCTATTCCTTTTGCTCACATCACAGATTTCTGCCTGGAAATGTGTATTTCCTCAATTAATTCATTCTGCCTTTTATTAGAAAGAAGTTGTTTGATTTTCTATCTTCATAGGGTATTAGCCACATGACATTACAGACACCACAGTGAACATTCCACTGCACCACTACTTACATGCCTTTTATGCTGTAGAAACATTCACATGTTTCTACACATTTCTCCACTAAACTAATTAAATCAATCTTGCATCAGCATATATTACTACGACTTTTTACCTTACTATCCAAAACCAATTGTTACCACCAATTGCTAAAAAAGTAAAATTTACATTTATTTTTAAGGTATAAAGTCCTACTTCTCCCAGTGTCCTCCTAATTTTTTTTTTCACAACCTAATTCCAGTTATTGCCTTTTCTGAAATATTATTTTAAAGTTCAACACCTCCATTTAATATTAAGTACCATTTGAAAATGGCAAAACCTTGGCACAAACCCTTATCAGCCAGGTGAAAATAACAGATCTACAGGTTCAGGCTGCACACAGAACCATTCATATTAAAAGATCTTCAATGATGGTAATTTCTGGACTGTCAGGTTGGACATAGGCCCTTCTCTGAATAGAAAAGACCTGCACTAAAGTAGCTGTGAAAAGAAGAAAACCAAAAACACACATTATTATTATTATTATTATTATTATTATTATTAATTTTAGCATCTGCACTTCTTGTGCTTAAAAAGATCAAGGTCTTCATTTTATCCTTAACCTTCTTCACAGCAGAAGGCATAAGGGGAAAGAAGTTAATCCCACAAGCAGGAATACCAAGTCCAAAAACATTTTGTTGTTTTAGCTACTGATTTTTCAGGTTGTAATAATAGAAAATAAATGTTCACCTTCGACATAGCTGATAAAGAAAAAAGCTTCTGATTAAGATACATCAAGCTTCCCAGTATTTTCATCAACTATTTAACTACCACTATGAGACCATTTACAGAAGTCTGAAGCATACAACCAATACATAGATCAGAAACATTTAAAAGTGAGAAATTATACATATCAAAAGAATTAAGCCTACCTTCAGTATTAACACTACACCCCGAAAACTTCAGTACTTATGCCAGATTTTAAAAGACTGGGTTTACATTCAGTATATCCAAGCATTTAAGTACTTTAATTCCACCAACCTAATAAATAGTGTAATCCATGTCATTCAGGTCAGCAGAAAAAAAATTAGTATCAACCAGTCTGACAGAACAGTCATACTACCAAGAAAAATGTCCTTTCCTAAGAATAAGCACTAAGTAAAAACATATAATTGCAGCAAACACCTTGTGTGTCACCTGGTTTCCATTTTTTAACTACATCCACTACTTAGAATCTTAAGAAATTAAAATTCCTTTTAAATGACAATGGACTCTCATCCAGCCTATTAAACCAGTTATTGTACCACCTTGTGATCTAACACTCCTAGGGATAAAGACTTTTTTAGGTGGGCATAAATCTGCAATATATTTAAAACTTTATCCATGCAAGTCTTGCAATTTAGCAACCATACAATAGAAACCAGTATCTAACAGCAGCTTAACAGTTCTGAATTGGAAAGCAGTAACCACATGTGCACAGCATCTGAGGAAAGATGTGTTTTGGGATGAAAGCTAACAAGCACAAGTACCAGATACTTGCCCTGAGCCTGTCCTCTCTGCCAAGAAACACAAGCTCCACCCACCTCCATTCTCAAAGACTTGAAAGTAATTGCTACAGCAATTACATACACACCCCCAACAAGAGTAACAAAGACAAAATGTCTAAAGTAATACAAAAAAGGGTTATATGATCTTCAAATGTCAAGAACGACTGAAATTCATGGCAACTGAGAGTTATTTTGAGTTGCTACATGCATGTAATACTATGCAAGCATCATACTTTTCAGAGGGGTCTCAAAGGAAAAGCTACTGGAACATTTTAAATCATACCAGAGTTGCACAGAACAGCCAAAAGGAGTATGAGCACATGGCCCACAGATAGTAGTCCTATTTAGTACCATAAGCAACACCAAAAATGGAAAATTATTCCACTGATGGGTGTGAAACTATCATTCAGTTTCTTTACAGAAACCACTTACACAAGCCAAATTTCAAAGTGAAGAAAACAGATCTAAATCACCCCTTTCTCCATTTCTTAATCCATCTCTGCAAATCATCAAGGAATACATAAAAGGCAAAATATTACTTTCTTTTTCTCAGCATGTAACTAGTGTCTGGTGAAATGCAAGTATAACACAGAGCTCAACATGCTACACAAAGGAAAAACTGTGACAAAATGTAATACTAGGAGATGATCTGATTTTTACCTTGCCTCATCAGCATTAGCTGATGCTCATGTCTAGCTGCTTCCATTTCTGCCTCTAGTTTCTCTTTGGCTTCTCTAATGTTCCTGTCAACCTGTTCACGCTGTTGCTTTTCCATCTCATCAAGAGCCTTCCACCGTGAAGCATACTCAAACTCAAATGTTCCAGGCTGAGCAAAACGTGGAGGCTGTTCTCTTTCCCTAATAAAAATGTTGCAGTTAAAATGTACAGAAGGACACATTTAGATCAACAGCTGTAACAGCCCAAAAAATGGAGATCTGACTAAAAGTCAGTTTGTTGGATTACTGTGTTTTAAGCAAGTCAAAGCTTAATCCAGCTGTTAAACAAGTGTTGTGATCAGACACATTGTCCAAATGAAATTACATATATTGAACTGATCTTTAAGAAAAAATTCATAGCTAAATCAGTACAAAATACTGATGAAACACCAGAATAACTGTGTTCAGCCTTCTAAAGCAAGCAGTCATTTCAAACAACCAGTTACTTAAATATTAAATCTTGATAGACAGCTCATAATTAGCCATCATTTCTTAACAAAGGTGCCAACACTTTATTCCACATTCTAACACCAATATTGTACTAACAGTGACACATTTTTAGAAGTGTCATTCTACAGCCTTATCAGAATAAGCATTTTATCTTCAAGCAGCACAATTTCTGAACAGCAATCAAATTTCAAAATTAAAAATTAATAACAAATTAGGTGATTTCTATTCCACCTCATGATCAACACTGTCTCATGTCAAGCTTTAAATAGTAGAGTTTACATTCTACTGCCTTCACAGTTAAAGAGAAGAATAAAATTTGTGGGGATACAAATCTGTAGGATGAGACCACATCCCTAATCCTTAAAAGGCTTGGCAACAAGCTCCAACTGATTTCAATGTAGCCCAAAAATAATCTTCAGTAAATACACAGAATTTTAAACCAACAAGTCAAGTATGAATTTTACTATGACTAGAAAATTATGTAAACCCTTGCACAAAGGACAACGTACAAAACACTTGTCTCCTGTTACACATATTTAATTATTGTGTATTTTTCAAGCTAAGTACATAAATATTTCATAAAATAAAGCTAAACAAAGCTTACTTGTGATACTGTTGTGTTTTTTGCATTAGCTTCTCTGGGAGCCCATCTTCATTATCAAATTGCTCCATGGGTTCTACAACAACAGGTCGAGGTGTTCTGAAAAAAAGTTTAATAACTGAATCATAAAATGAAGCAGTTAAAAGTTATTATGATATTTTAAGGAAACATTTCAGAAAGCTAGCATATATTATCTATAATTCCTGTATCTTGCAAATTCTTCTTAAATTGCAGAATTCCAATGAACCCTGATTTGAACAATTACTTGAAAAATAATAGTTTTTTTGTGTATGGGAACAATTTAGCCTAGAAACTACAACCTGATCTGGTTCTACTTCCTATGTAGTATTTAAAGATTAAGAAAAAAAAATCATCTCAGAATCATTTACAAACAATTACAAAATTTTTAGGAAGGAACTACCTTTTTGTCCTCATCAGCAAGGCAACGTGGGGGCCATGATTAGAGAAAGCACCAAACAAACCCAAACCAGAGCAACACAAGGTAATCATAATTCCACAGAATATTACAAGTTACTTTTGAAACTTCTAAAACTCTGACATTGAAAACAGATCATAATAATAATGATCTGTTAATACTTGAAAATTCGGCATTAATATTCAAGTGATAATTAGCCCATTCACTTGAAGATTTTCTTCTGATTAGGCTAAAAAGTAAAATTTTAGATGCTGAAGCAAAATATCCAAACCATCATGGCAGTAGATTCATAATTGTCTTCACAATTCTACATTAGGAAACACATCAGTCACTAAGCAAGACAAAGATTAAGTGCTTTTCAATCACTCAGGCCACAGTCAGATGGTCATTTCAATCCAACTTATCTATCCAGCTGGTAAAATATCATCCCTCACATCCTAGCCTCTTTTTCCCTGACATGTCTCATGCCAAGAATAGCATCCACGTAACACTGAACCAGATTGGTTCCCTTCTTTTGGCTCACCATGATTCCATTCAAAATCAATGCCAAGAAAACCCAGGGCATAAGAAAAAAAATTGCTGGCACCTACTGATAACAGTAAAGATGAATTCAGTTTCAATCTACCACACAGCCATCAGGTCACTTAAGTGGCACACAAGATTATGACAAGAAAAAGGAGTGCCAGACCCCTTTCCCCACCTGCATCTCCTCCTGGAAACATTTTCTCCTGCTTTGTCCTCTGCTGGACCTGATCTTCCCAGCATCCACGTTAGCAAGCACCTTCACATGCTTAAGCAGTTAAAAGCAAACCCAACAAAAACAACTGAATGCTTTTCTGTTGTTCTTGCAAGCAGAGGTGGCTTATGAAAGTAAAAATGAAAAAATATAACATTGAAGAAATCCTGAATATCTAGAATTTCACACCATTTTTTAAGCATTTGAAAATGTTGCTAGTGAATGTGTTAAAGCAGTTAACAGCTGTCTTCAGAAAGTACAGAAATAACAGATGCAAGAGAGAAGTGATGTAATTTGCAAGCTTGCTTGCCCTTGAAAGTTTCCCAGTGATGACTGCCATAAACTTCTAAGTCTTAATTTAAAAAAAAAATAAAGTGACTTTCTGGCTTTTCAAGCCATAAATATATATTCTGATATATAAATAACTGCAGGACCACTTTCCTGAGTTTACAGAAGTATCTGCAATGTAGTGCATTGTTTTGATAAAAAACAGAGAAATTTTATTTTGTGACACTTACTGGGATCAGGAAGAGTGAAACCAGTGAAACTAAAGTATCACTAGAAAAAAAGAAGGAAAAGTAATGTTGCATATAGACAAGGAAAAGCGAAACACTGCTATCAGACACTGGTATGTCTGTAAAAAGATGTTTTTCCTCAACAACAAAAACCTATCAGGAGTATATGGGGTATTAATGTGTAACACCATTTCCCACCTCATGGCTTTCATAATGTGGAAAAGAAAGAAGAAGAAATAGCCATGAATGCTGTTTTCTTTCCCATCAGAAACACACAAATACAAACAAAAGCCTCTGAACTTACGTTGTTAGCAGGAATGCCCCATCACTGCATCTTTCCAGAGCTTTCCGTGCTGGAGGTTTTGCTGCAAACTCTACGAAACCTTTGCCTGTAGCTCTGCCACGATCATCTACTACAACAACAGCTCTTTCCACTGGCCCAAACTGAGAGAATGCTTGTTCCAGCAGCTCGTTAGAAACCACAGGTGAAAGGTTCTTGACTGTTAGGGCAGCTCCATGTGTAGCAAATCGAATTCGAAGTGGTCTGCTCTTCAAAATAGTACCATCAAGTTCTGCCTTTGCTATTTCAGCCAGTGTCCTAGATTCCTTTTGCAAGATACAAAATATTTTACATATTTTATTTTCAAAGACAACATAGAAACACTTTTGTATTTCCCACCCCAGAAAGGTAACAGAATTTTTGTTTTCCTTAAGTTGAACACATTAGCATCTGGGTCATTCGGCTTCCCCCTCCCTGACCCAAACCCCAAAGACCCTGTCCCACTGACTGGAATAAAAAGAAAAAAAAAAAAACAACACAAAAAACCCCAAAACCAAAAAACCACATTTGTCCTTTCTCATTATTTATTCTAAAAATAAAATACAAGTAAATAAAAACTTTTTTTTTTTCGAAGTTCCATTATGATTAATACATTTGTATTAATCTGTAAGCTCTGTAAAGGCTTTCAGTAGAGCTGAAAACGATCCTTTTTCATATTTACTACTTAAATGTTTATCTTCTTCATCTCTACTTGCATTTAGTAGGAAACTATTTTCAAAGATAACACTACAGGACCTAATGTGTTGTAGGTTCTGTTTAAAATAACTGAAAATCTCACGTTTGTTCATTACTACTGTTGGAAGAACTCTCAATGGATGTCCAATTCGAATTTCATCCACAAATGATGCAATCACCTTCTTTGGTCATGTATTTATTCTCACATTTGACTTTCTCCACCTACATCCATGAGGCAGTCAGCACCAATAACTGCTTTTCTCAGAGATTTTCATAGTTTGATAACTGCAATCCCTTACATGTAAAAAGATTCTTTAGATCATAGCCATTTTCTCCACAATTCAACTGACTAGGTCAATTGATAAAAAAATAACATATTCCCTAAATATAACAAAAAAGGGATGTTCAGATAAAAGCTGTATCTAATCTGTGTTACAGACAAAACTGAGTAATGACATGTAAATATCTCACTTCCTCCAGAAAATTGCTATTTCAGGCTGGAAGACTGTCAGGGTAAAAGATGTACAGCATCATGCTGCCAACACTTTAAGATAGCAACCAAAAAGCCAAAAAAAAAAATAATCCTAACAATTAAAATCTATGGAAAAAATCATAACTAGAGACACCCAAAGCACCTGAAAGCTATTCCCAGAACGATATAAATCAGTGCATTCTAGAAATGGCAGCCATGAATGATAAACCTACCAATTACTTCGATAGTTAAAACCAGTATCATAAGCTCTGCATAAAATTACAGAATCACAGAATGTGAGGGGTTAGAAGGGACCTAGAAGATCATCTAGTCCAACCCCCCTGCCAGAGCAGGGGCACCTAGACCAAGTCACCCAGGAACAGATCCAGGTGGGTCTGGAGTGTCTCCAGAGCAGGAGACTCCACAACCTCTCTGGGCAGCACGTTCCTTTTTATTATTTATTAATTATTCCTTTATACAATTATTCCTTTCTTGGATGCTCAACAGGCATATTTGAGCTAATATTTTATGCCTAAAAAGCACAATTTAATCAATCAAACCTCCCGCTTCCTGGCAATTTTTAGATTACACGTTGTGTTTTCAAAATGCGTGAACAATACTAGCTCGAAACAATCCTGTCGTTAGAATTAATTCATTTTCCATAAGCAAAACCTGTGCTTATAATGAACTGCACAGATTGTAAATTGTTACTGCACGCAGAAGGATTATTTTTTTTCAATAATCCTGAAGCAGGGCAAATTCTCCCGGTGAAATGTATTAATAAATAACAGAAATTACACGAACAAAGCCAACGGCACAACCACATCTTCCCTTCACTGAACGGCAGCTGCAGCAGCATCCACGGCAGCAGCAGGCGGGCAGAGACCGCAGGGGCCCTGAGAAAAGCGAGGCGGAGACCTGAACGCTTCGATACATGGAAGCCAAGAGGGGAGGGGGGAGAAGGACGTGACCAGCGCTAGCAGCAAGGAGAGAGAATCAGGAGTAGCTGCTCTGCTTTATTTTCTCCCCTCCCCGCCCGCCAAGGAAAGGCAAGGGACAAAATTCTCCCTGTTGCAAAGGCGGCCCCCGAGGCCCGCGCGAATCCTCACCAGGCGAATGAAGCCGAAGCCGCGATCCCGATTGATGAAGACCTCGCTCGGCTCCCCATAGCGCTCGAACAGGCGCTTGAAATCTTCCTCCGTGATATCCGTCGGCAGATTCCCCACGAAGAGCCGGCAGCGCTGCGTGTAGCTCTTCTCGCCAGGTTTCAGAAAGCTTTTGATGTCGATGGTGAAACCAACCTCCTGCTCCTCATCGCCGCCTTCTTTGCTCGGCACCAGCGCCATGGCCGTCGCCGCCTCGCTCTCCGTTTCGAGGCCCCGCAATCCTTTCAGGTTCCCGCTGCCGCCGCCACCTCCCCCCCCCACCATGCTGAGCGGCGCGGCCGGGGAGCTGTTCTCGATCCGCACTTGTTTCAGATTCCTATTCGCCGCCATCGTTCAGCCCTCGCTCCTTTCTCGCTGCTTTAACTCGAGGGACGAGGAGCCCAGCTCGCCAAGCGGCGCCTCCGACCCTCGGCCGATTCAAAATGGCGCCGCCGCCCCCTTCGACGAGTTGTAACATCCCTGAGGGAAGCCCCGCCCGCCGCCGCCCGCGCCGCCTTCCCGCCCTCCGCTCCTGCGCGGAGCTGGGCGCGGGGCGGGGTTTGCGCAGGCGCCGTGACCCGCGGGGGGCCTCAGGCGCCCTTGTTTCCCCTCACGTAGGCGAGGGGGAAGCGGTTTTCGCGGATCCGTTCCCGCCCAGCGGCTTCCCCGTTGCTCCCTGGGTGCTCGCTCTACTCACGTCGGTCCCGAGTGGCGGGCTCTGTGGTTGTCCGCCCCGAGAAGGAGGGTGTCTCGCTGGGGGACGCCCTGAGGGGAAGGCGGGTGCCCGGGTGGGTTGGGAGAGGGACTGAGGCGCTTTTTTTGATCAGCCTGGGGAAAGAACCTGAGGGCACCGCGAACGGCACCGAGGGAGGGAGAAGTTCGCAGGGAGGCTTCACCGAGCTGCATGTGAGGGACAAATCTGAGTAAAGTGGAGAGTCTCGCTGCTAACATCTGCTGGTCACAGAGCCGTTTCTTACAGGGCAACAGGGGATGACTTCTGAGAGGTGTGAAATCAATCGCACGTTTCACAGAATCACAGAATGTTAGGGGTTGGAAGGGAGCTAGAAGATCATCTAGTCCAGCCTCCTGCCAGAGCAGGGGCACCTAGACCAAGTCACCCAGGAACAGATCCAGGTGGGTCTTGAGTGTCTCCAGAAGAGGAGACTCCACAACCTCACTGGGCAGCCTGTTCCAGAGCTCCGTCACCCTCACTGTGAGAAAGTTTTTCCTTTACTGTATTATTTCTTTTATTAATACAATTATAGCACTGAAAATGTTCAGTTTTATGGTTAATAGTTCCTTCAGTTAACATGGCATCTATTGTTCTTTTTGAAGAGCAGCATCGAGCATGACATGCAAGAAAAAGTTAATTCTACAACAGTCATGAATCTGTTGCTCAGGGATTTCCTTGACCATTCTTGTTCCAGTGCTTCCCTTCTGTTGCAAACATCCACTCAAATTCTTATGACTTATTCCTAGCAACTTGTAGCATGAGGAATTCTGCGAGGCTGTTCCAGGATCACAGAATGTTTAGGGCTGAAAGGGAGCTCCAAAGGGCATCTAGTGCAGCCCCCCTGCAGTGAGCAGGGACACCCTCAACTAGACCAGTAAATTTGGTATTATTACATTTGACACTTCAAATGCAGTTGAAACTCATGAGAACTACAGGAAGGTAATTTTAGAAGAGTGAGGAAATCACAGTTCTATAGTGACTTGCTTTCACTGTAATTCTTTTAAGTTTTGATGGTTTTTTTGGGTTATTTTTGGAAGCCTGAATTTATTCATCTTGGCATTCAAAACGCTGCAAGAGACAATGCTGATTTTGTTCAAACAATTTATTTTGGATGGGAATTTATTTTAAGACCTTAAAAAGACTTCTTATATTAGTAATACTATGTCTTTACACATACTGCCATACTCCCTTTTCTGAATCCTGTGTAGCCTTGGAGTGATATTGCAAGTGATTGTTTATTTGAATTTATTCATGAAATTACAGTATTTTGCATATGCATGACAGCAGTACAGCACTATTTCTCTAGGGACAATAATATTTTCATGGCAGAAAATGGGAACAGAATTGTGAAAAATGGTATGTTTCATTTTGCCTGCTACAGAGAAAGGTTCTGTTTGATATTTGCATCAAGAGATTCAGGTGTATTTCCAAAACATACCATCCAGCTCTAGCTTTTAATTTAGTGTATTGAAGTGAACTTAGCTACCAGATAATCAGGATGCTGATGAAAATCATGGAGACATCAGACATCTAAAAGAAAGTCATGAGGGCATTTTATGCTGCAAGCTTGTAAATGCTAGATATCTTGATCTGCAAATAAAAATACCAAACTACTTGTATTTACCCCTGAACAACTTCAGTGATTGCTAGGGTAACAGCACATTGCTAGTGGTGACAGCTGTATTAGTGCTCAAGTCTGCTTCTGCCAGAGGCAGTTGTTTACTGCTCAAAACATTTCTGGATTTACAGGTTTATTTTGATGCTTTGGGTTTTTTTTTTAACCTCCTACAGACTGCAACAAGCCACAGTTAGGATCAGCACTTGTAGCTCAGGCAGTGGTAGATCATGACAATATATTAGCAAGGACTAAAACTGGGAGGTAAATTAGGGCATGGAGAGGGATGCTCCATTGGCGAAGGGGTGAGAAACAAAGTAAAGAACATTTTTTCCCTGAAGAAGCAGGGAATGCACCAGTGGTTGATGTTTTGAGGTTAGGATCCTATTCAGAAGTGCAAGGCCAGGGCTGCTGCTGCTCTTCATCTCCTGCTGTTAAAGATGGTGTTTGCCTGCAGGGTTACTAATAGCAATAGAAAATTAACTTTAGGGTAGGTTTCACTCTCCATTGCTAAGCTTTTCTTACAAAGTTAAATTAGCTGAGAATATTAAACCCATTAACTGTCATAGCTATGCCAGCAAGCTTGATGGAGAAGTGCTTCATGCAATCTGAAAAAGTGAATACTTTGTAATTATCTGAGTCTGACCTCATGCTGGGACTGGAGCATCTAATGGTGGCACCATCATGTTATTGCAGTGCCACCTGGTGACAAATACTGGAATTATCCCTAGAAATTCCATTAAAAAAATAAATCAAGGAAAAATAAAGATGGAAAACTACAATAAAATTATCTCTTTGGTCCCAGATGGACAGGATGACTTGGTTTTTCTATTTTTAAACCTGGTGGGCAAGCCTCCTTTCTCAGTTCGCCTCAATAATTAGTATAATTTAACTAATACATTAATTGTTTTTACATGGAAATTCATGTGAATCACGTTACAAAATAATCTGTAAAGCCTAATCTCATCTGCTTAGTAGACACCTAAAAATGCCTTATTAATAGATTTTTTACTTGAATGAAAACCAGTATTTCAGAATTATCCAAGTCTGAAGTCAGTATTATTCTTTAGAACAACACTAGTCCCAAGGAAACAAGGACTGGAAATACATGAAAATATCGTTTCATGCACTTTGAATTTTTTTCAGCATTACAGTCTTTTCCTTTTCTGTAGAAGGCTGCCATTTAGCTACCAAAGCAAGCAAGAAGTTAAAGCCTTGAGGAAGCATTCCCCAGATATATTCAGCCCTTAATATACCTCTAAACAATCCTTCCTTGTGCTGTCAGCACACCAGGCAGTAGAACTTCCTGACAGACAGTCCCTGGGATTAGGTGAGGAAGAAGCAGCATTTTCTTGTGGCACAGTTGAAATGGCTGGGAGAGACCCAGAAGGGGTGCAGGGAAACAGCTTCTGTTTGCACTATTTTTTGGGGACAGTGAAAAGTTCTTTTCAGTGCTTCTTGAATTCTTTACTGATTGAAGCAGATTTCACTGCATTAGCAGGTACAAAATAGAGTTTTAATGAGCTCCCTGGGAACTGTTTCCCTTATTAAAGTGATGGATTCATAGCCATATGGTGCACAAGCAACTGAGCTGATCTGATAGTTCATTGTCACCAAAATGGGAGAGTAAACACTCCCTTCCTTCCTCCACTGTTTCTCTCCCTTAATTTCCTCTCACTCTTGGCCAGAAAATACTTTTCCTGTGCTGGCTTGCACACTCAGCATCAGATCCACGAGCCACTTAGCTCACTGACCAACAGAAAAATTGAGTTTTAACAGAAGAACTGATAAGTTTCAGTTTTGACCATCACAGAACTTCATCTTCTTTCATTTTTTGGTTTAGAATGAGCAGTGGAAGCTGAAACCTGGAAGGCTTGGGTACTGAGGAAGGACTGCAGGGGACAAGCACACCTTGCTATTACCTGGAAACCAGTCCAGTGTCATTAGGTAAAGAAACAACTGGAAAAGTTCCCTTTCAAGCATACCTAGGAGCATTTTGAATGTAAGCAAAATAAAGAAAATGCTTTTGCTTTTTTTTCCCTTTTTTTTGGTATGAAAACTATTTTGAAACAATCCTTTATTTTATAATCATTCTTAATGTTATCTACAACAGTTGCTGATTTCCAAACTTGTGTAAAAGGTAAAGAATTCTAGTTCAGGTGTAACCCCAGACTAAACTTCTTCAGTTCACCTCTTCCTGTTATTCTTGTATTTTTAAAATAGGAATTATCTTTGTACAGTAATGTATTATTTTTATTTTCTTTTCAAATTGCAGCATAATCATGTTTCCCTGTGAATTGACTTTTTCACAATGCCACTGGGGCTGAAAATGCTCTGTAATCTGAACAGGATTGAGGAGACATTTCTCTGTGGCCTTTATTTTTGTTTTCCAGCAAATAGGAATTTCAGTCTAGGATTGGATTTTTTGTTTGGCAAGGCAATTTGTTTAAACTGAATTAGAAAATTATGAACTCAGTTTCCAGCAGTTTGAAAAGTGCTGACTGACTTGTCTAGGAAGTAGATGTAGGTAGCAGATGTTTTACTGTAACAAACAAACAATTAAATAAATAAAAAAATAAATGCAAGATCTGTAATCTCAGGCTTGCTAAATTAAATTTGATGGCAGAAAATTAAGGTTCCTTTCATGTTGTGTAATGTGGCATTAAGGTGTTTTCAACTTGCTGTAGTTGAAATTCAATATTTGTTAATTCAGGAGCATGCCAAAAATTATATTGCACTTAGTTCAGATTTAAAATATTTACTATATTTTTATTATTTTCCTTGAAAAAATCTGAGAGTTTAAGTTTGTGAGTGATCTTTCTTGTGAGAAATCTTCCCAGCTTTCTGGTATACTGCTCACTGAAGTGGACTTGAGCAGTATAGGTTGGACTGGAGCAAATGAGACATGAACACATATTTCTTGCTCCCAGATCTTCTCAGGATTAAGGTTAAATTATCTTGGCAAGGACCTAGCTTGGCTACCAGACAGGCAGATGAGAAAAGTTACACACTGAATCATGACAGTCAAATTACTCATAAACTTTTAGCCTAATGAAAATATTGAACACAGACCCATTTTTTCCCCCAAAGTTATAGTACATGGAATCACAGGATCACAGAATGTTAGGGGTTGGAAGGGACCTAGAAGATCATCTAGTCCAACCCCCCTGCCAGAGCAGGGGCACCTAGACCAAGTCACCCAGGAACAGATCCAGGTGGGCCTTGAGTGTCTCCAGAGCAGGAGACTCCACACCCTCCCTGGGCAGCCCCTGCCAGAGCTCCAGTATAGTCCATTTTACCTTGTTTCAGACTAGAAAAAAAAAAAAGAAAGAAAAAAAAGGAAACACACAGGCTCTCCAGCTAATCTCTCAAACAAGCTTTAATCCCAAAATAAATGAAAGGTCAGTTTAGGTCATTCAACAAACAGACACAATCCAATCCAACTGCTCTACATGCCTGCAGGTCACACAGCCTTCCAGGGATAGCTTAGAAAACCTCTTGCACTTAAAAACAACCCTCCTGTAGCCAGCCAGCTCCTGCTGCTGTTGGGATCCCATTGAAGCCAAGTAGCAGGGAACTTGTTGCCCTCAGCACTCCCCTGCACCAGTGAACTGATGAGTTACAAGGCAGAATAAGCTGCTCCCACAAAACCCTCGTGGTGCTGCTTGCACTGTGTGGCAGTTACTGCAAGTCACTGGTTAAATCTGCAGTTTAGCAAAGATTGCCTCTTTTGTTGCCCTCAACCTCCCTGGGCAGCCCCTTCCAGGCTCTGGCACCCTCACTGGGAACAAGTTTTTCCTTCTGTTTCCCCTAAACCTCTTGAGCTCCCCTCCACCCCAGAAAGCAGTGACTGCTCCCATAAAAGACAAACAATAACAAGAGATTCCCATAAAAGCCCACAAAAGGATTTAACAGTGTAAAGAAATGTGCTGCAAGCAGCACAAATATTGGGAGGTTGATTGATTTTTTTTCAATCATTGCTTTTCTTTTTCCCTCCCCCCTGTAACTGGAGGCTTAGCAGTCAGCTGAGTCTCCTGGGAGGTACCTCATGAATAATTGAGCTCTTCCACAAAGCCAATGCCTCCCACTCTTCCCAGTGGGGCTGAGACAAAATTTAGGAGAGCAAGCCAATACACACTGCAAAAACTTAATTTCTAGGATAAGTTACTGATTTCATAGAATGTTAGGGGTTGGAAGGGACCTAGAAGATCATCTAGTCCAACCCCCTGCCTGAGCAGGGTCACCTAGACCTTGATTCAGAACATATCTGCCCACAGGACTCACCACCTTCATGGTGGCTCAGTTAGATTCCCTAACGTGTATATTTACAAGACACTTCTCCAACAGGCAATGCAGTTGAAAGACAAAACATTTTACTGTTTCTTTTTCCATTTAACCATTCTTAAGGGAACATTCACCATAACCCCAAGAGAGGTGTTGCAGTTATCCTTGCACATCCATCCCTGCCTGGTTATACCTCATGTCTTTGGTATGTTGCTCTGAAAAAGAGGTGGGGGCCATGGCTGGAAAGCCAGGCAGCTGGTGAGCTGGTGTCTTGCCACTATTTGTGGTGATGGTTTGAAATAAAGGATAGATTAAAAAAAAATGTATATTATCTGTATTTGAAAAATTATTATAGCACAAACTGATTTTTAAAAATAAAGAAGAAATTTATTAAATGCTCCTTAACAATATTTATCCAAATAGCTAATGGGAATTTCAGGATACTCTGTTATTTTAAGATTCTGAGAGTAGAGGAGAAAAGCAGTATGTATGCTGGGGAAGCTAAGTGTAACATTTTGGGTAGGTAGATATATATATCCTCAACTAACTGCTTTCTGAATTCTGAGTCAGATGCTATGTGAATATATGCAGTTTCTTTTATACAGTTTCTGTCATTTAATTTCATTTAAAACCATAATTGCAATATACTTTATGTCAGACATTGATTGACCTCATGGAACTTGTTTTAAACCCAATATTAATTAGTACATTAAGGTTGTATGAAGTTAAATTAAACACACTTAAAATGTAAATACTCAGGAGCAGGTATAAAGATGTTTATAAGGTCATGAACACAGGGGACTAAGTGATATTGCAATGTAAAACATTACATTATGTAAATTATTATGCCTTTGGGATTATCTGTGACAAATACAAGTTCTGAAGATTGAATTATAAGATCTTATGAAACAAAATTTTATATTAATCAGTGCAGAAGGATGAGCATTCAGTTACACTCTCCTACACTGCTACACATAATACTGCCTAGAAAATGATACTTTTTAGTAAGACAGCAGTTGCCAAGATGTAGGCTGAAAAAAATTCTGGATTTAATTTAAAATTTTCTTGCCAGATTTCACACTTTATACTTAGCAAAGACTGTTTCTTGCCAAGTGAACTTTCAGAAGACCATACTGTGCAAAATGTGTGATGCTGTCTCTGAAAAAATATACATAAATCTGTGAACACAGACTGCAGTCCATCCAGACAGTGTGAATGTTTAACCTAGAGAAGAGCTGCCTGTGAGAAGCACTGTATTTACTGTTATAAAACATTCTTTGTGTATTTCAGTATCACTTCAGGGAAGCCTCCCCAGCATCCTCAGATACAAATCAGTTTGAAAGTGTGGCAAAAATTTTGGTTAATCAAGAACTAAGAACATATCTTCTATGTTCTGGTATTAATCTCTTCCTTCTCCCAACAGAAATGGTTGACAATCAGAGGAGCAAACAGTACAAAAAGGAAAGCTGAGTACATTGTAGAAGTGTGTGAAAGTCTCACATCATACCAAGGAGTGCAGTAAAGCCACCAAAGGCAACTAACACTCTTTTTCTGAACTTGTGGAAAGAGAACTTCAAAACTTTAGCTTTATTGGAGAGAGTCCAGCCCAGGGCTACCAAGATGCTGAAGGGAGTGGAGCATCTCCCTGCTGAGGAGAGGCTGAGAGAGCTGGGGAAGAGGAGACTGAGGGGGAACCTCATCAATGTCTATCAATATGTTAAGGGTGAGTGTAGGGAGGATGGAGCCAGACTCTGCTCAGTGCCATCCAGTGACAGGACAAGATGCAATGGGAGCAAGTTGGAGCACAAGAGGTTGAGGGGAAACACAAGAAGAACTTTTTCCCAGTGAGGGTGGCAGAGGCTGGAAGGGGCTGCCCAGGGAGGTTGTGGAGTCTCCCTCTCTGGAGACACTCAAGACCCACCTGGATCTTTTTTCTTCCAGAAGTTTCTAGACACTAGAGCTGCTGCCAGGTGACATTTTGGAGCAGCATGCCTTCTGATTTTGCATTTGTTTCCATTCAGCAGGTTTAAACAGCTACGTGCAACTGTTTGGGAACTGGTCACAAAACTGTTTACCTACAAATAGACTCTTGTACATGAACAAAGTATCCCACTTACCAGGTGTTGCAATGTGTTTTATAAAGTTTTATGTTTCTTCTTAGTTACAGATCTGTTTCTACACCCCTCCCTGAAGCCTGCAGGGGAGTACCTGTGAAGTGGAGAAGTAAATGTCACTGCTTAATTGACTGGTAAGTAAGTGGCAGAATATGAAATCTCCATTTATTCAGCTGAAGCTGGGACATGTCTCCCAGTTTCCTGATTGGACATGTCAACAACTGCTTCAACCCAAAATATTCAAGCTATATAGACCTATAACCACAATAGTTTGGTAGCCAAATACCTTGAAATATCTGGATCTTGGGATCCACTAGTTCAAAAGGATCTATTTCTACCACACCTTGCCTTCTACTCTTAAAAACCCTGACACCCAATGGGATGTTTTACTTGAACAGACGTTATAATGAAGTAAAACTACACACAATTATGTGGAGTGTGATAAGCATCCTCCTCATTTACTACAATACTTTTGCTGATTGGAAGGCTTAGGACCCAATTCCAAATCTGCACATGCTGGATCACCTTTCAGCACAGATTTAATCTAGATCACACATGAATACAGCAGTGCATTTCAATCCCACTACCAGAGCACTTGATATGCTATTAATGCCTCTTTTTTTGGTGGCCATGTTTTTTCATGCTGTCTACAGGAGGACAAAAGATGCTTGATTCAGCAGGAAGCCAAAAGTAGCTTGGTGAGATAATACCTTATCCAATATCAAATCCTCTAGGACAGTTAATCTTGAAATTTTTTACATATACTCAAAGTTGAATGCTGAGTTTCTAAGAGCTCAGGACTTTGCATCATGTGACTGCAATGTTTTTGTCCCAGTTTCCAAAAAGAGATTGACAACCTTGTGAAACTATGGCCTTATGCTCTGTTCTTGTCAATCAAGGAGAGGAAATAGGTCTTCAGAACCAACTATGGGATTTATTTATTTTTTTAATTAAAGTACCTGATTGATTATTTCAGATGCACTGTATAAATACATAACAAGAATGATTCTCAGCTAATGCACTGTGAAAATTACTTAAATGGGGATATTCTCAAATACATTTTAATTCTCACAACAGAATGTGTCACATGGAAAGTCCATTGTTCAATCTCAGGGTGCAGGAGAAGTTTTTTGGTGTGCTGTAAACTGTACAGTTACATAATAGGTCCTTAAAAATTTATCAGCTTTCTAATGGAAATCTAAAAT